>JAQFZM010000350.1:0-36575 GCA_034695785.1 Galumna obvia
ATAGAAATTAACTGATATTTATACTTAAATTGAATTATTTTGCTTTCCTTGATTATTTTTATATATAATATTAAAATGACCTATTTTATAAACTGACCGATGTTATGAACTAATTTTGATTTACCGATTACTTCATATGATCGGTCTTTGAGTGTAGAATATTTTATTTTAGAAATAAATACTTTGAGTCACTATTATATACTTTTCAATCGCTTACTATTTTAACCAAATCTGATATCAATTTTAAATAGTTTTAATCAATAATTTTATTATTTATTACTAATAATTATTGAAACGATTATAAAATAAATATCATTTATAATAAATTTTTTATACAATTATATGTGAAATATAGATTAAATTTATTGCCTTGATAATTATAATGAAATTCAATTATAGGTTGTTTGACGCGATTTTCAAACAATTGAATAACTTAAAAGTCAAAAATCGATCTTGTTAAGTAATCGGAAAATAATAAAATTGTGTATAACATCAGTCAGTTAATATAATCGATCACTAAATTGTATTGTATTTAATAGTTTTGGTTTTTAATTTTAGTAAATATGATAGATCAGTTAATAAAATTAGTACTTAATTAGATCAGATCAAGTGTAATATGTTTGTACTTTTACTGGAATATGTATCTGAATATTGAGAAAGTTTTTCCTTTTTAAGAGTCTTTCAAACAAAAGTTCAATTTATATTTAAAGCCAATATAATGGAGGGCACTATCGCTCTGTCTTTCTAAGAGAGGATCAACAAAATTATTGGAGATTATTCTGGATTTGGAAATATTCTCCTCTAAAATATTCTTTAGATCTAATTTAAAACTTTTTTTTATTAAAACTTTATCTGAAATATCATAGAAAAGGCTTAAGATTTAAAGCAATCCCTGAAAATAATTTTCTTTCTGAACATTTCTTTATTCATTAAAATAGCGATTGATTTGAATCAAAATTTATTTAAAAATATAAACTTTAATAGTATTCCTAAAATAAAGATCTAATAAAACTCCTCTAAAAGACATAAAAAGAAAACTATAATTCTTTACTTCAAGTATTGGCAAAAAAAATTTTTCAAAAAAATTTCGATTTTGTTTTTCTTCAAATTTGAAAAAAATGATAGTAAATGTGGAATACCATTAGTTCTAAATAAGTCAACATTTTTGGAAATATTCTGTGAATTGAATTCAAAAAAAAATTATAGCAAAAAACATGATTAAATTCTTTTCATCAATGAATTGTTTTGGGAAAATGAGGGGTAAATTCAAAAGATATTATAATCAAAAATATGTTTAAAAGATAAGAATTGATGCGAAAAATTAGGCTCTAAGCCATCAGTAAGACGTCCCGAAAGAAATGAAAGCAAAAGCTATAGATTCTATTCACTTGTGTAGTGGTTAGGAGTCTGTCTGTCATTTATAATTTAAGTAAAGCACTGGACATTCTAAGATTTCTCTCATGGGAGGGTTAATCAAAAGTTTGTCAAATGTATACCTTTAAGATCTATATAAAAATAGAAGATCAGTTATACAGTAATAACTGTTATTCTTCACTCATAAAACAATAGAAGTATCGATAGATTTATGAAGTGTCCCAAAAATATAATATTCTTTTCATATATTAGAGAAAATCTGAACCAAAAATAATAATTTAAAAATAGCTCTAATTCTTGACGTATTCTAATAGTGAAGGTCTCATAAATAACATCCAAACAATTATTATTTTTGTTGATTATATTAGTAAATATGAAGCCATTTATGCAATAATTAGAATAATTAAAAAAAGTTGCTCGATTACACAATATTTAAATTAAAGTTTTTAAATAAATTAATAAAACAAAAGTAAACCTATTTTGAAATTGGAAATACATATAACCTAGGGCATTACAGCAATAAATGTTCATATATTGTGATTCTTGACTTGGTCTGATACAACTTTTAAATGATCGTAAACTTCAGTAAAAATGATAATTCGGTTGAAATGATTATCATTTGAAGAATTATTCAATAAATCAATAGTTGAATGTATTTTGTGTTTACATTACTTACAGTTCGTTAATTTAATACAATTATTGTGAGAAAAGAGAAGCGAATCATTCGAAAGTAATTCTCTATTATTACAATAGATATAAGTATAATACGATCACAAACTAAAAGCCATTCATTGACTCTTAGCTATTGTAATACATCATCGATGACGTGAAAGTGCGTTAAAATTATTTTATAAATTTATTAATAATTATTTTCCATAATTTTGGTCCAATTTATTGATTAGAAAAGAGTCAAATAAAGGGAAATGCATTCGTTTCAATCGATTCAATCTTTTTGTTGGAGTCTTTCAGTTTTGTTTGGACTCAAACAAAATCATTGAATAATTAGAGTAACTTTTGTGCGCAGGAATTCAATTCTATAACTCTAAGGTAAAAGAATCGGTTCACTAATACTCTATTCTGTGCTCTGTGTAGTGCTCTGGTCTGAAGTACAGATCAATCTAATGTCTATTACATATATTTCATATGAGATTTTCACTCTTTTCAAGTGTTAATGTTTAGATCCCTTCAACTCTTTTGTCGCTTTCATTTCAAAAGTTATTTTCATTCGATGCAATACAACAAATGTCTTATAAATCAATTATTTTAATAAAATATTCTTCTATTGATTCAGAATTTTTAAAATTTCATCAAAAAATGTTTAAATATTTTAGTAATTATTCATTAATTTTATTTAATTTCTTCTCTCTATTTGTTTAATGAAAAAAAATCATTTTAATCGATATGAGTTAAGCGAAAATCTATTGTTTGATTACAATTCTTAATTGACTCAATTTAAGCAAACCATGTCTTTGCATAGAAAACTAAATCCTGGGTAAGAGTTCTTAAATTTTTTTAAATCTCATTCAAATAATAGACTTATATTTATCTCTACAAAAGTAATCGTCAATATTACGATTATTATTATTATTATTTTTATTTCATTTATAAAAGTTTAATCTATTGTTCAATCGATCGCTTTTTAAATATAAATCAAAAACAAGAATAAGTCTTAAAACGTTTCATTGATTTTGAAAAATTCCCTAAATTTTAATTAAATGAATTGAAATTTAAAGAATAAACAATTGTATTATTAGTTTTGTTTATACGTGAAGTGAAAACTAATTTAACTTAAAATAAAGCTAACGATTGTCTAATGAAATAAATTGCTTGGAGTGACATAACTTCCCATTAAATACTTGTCAACAGATTTCACTCAATTTCTATAGATTTCGATATTATTTTTGATAGATTAGTTCTAATAATAAACATTTTGAATATACTATTAACTTTTTAATAACTATTGAACCCAAAATATATCGATTTTTAAGTTAATATAAATCAAAATATAATTAATATAATTAGGTTTTATAAAATGAATGCAATCTTCGAGTCATTCAGAATCAAAATTATTTAATTAAAGAGTGAACTCAGAATTTAACAAGATTAACTATTGTATTAGAAATGTGATGGTTCATTACTTCATTACATTTCTTATCGATTGCTTCATCTGCTAATCAAATCCTATTAACATTTCAAAAGGAAAGGTAAACATTTCAGTTCTGACTCAGACATTGACGATAAAAATCAAGAAGTCGTGAAAAGCATTGACTTTAATATTATGACTTTTGGCGCTTTTCAATGGCTTTATCTCTAGTTATCACTTCACCAAATCTTCATTTAATTTGATATTTTATATTTATATAAAATTTATTCACTCAAAGATGTCTTTAGGCAGTGGATTACCCCATGTTTTCGACTCTTTTTATGAAAGAGTTCTTAAAGATTAACTTTTATTTAGCAAGGTAAATAGAGTGGATATTTCGGAATACCCCTTAAATAGGCAAATACTCTTTTATACCCCCCTTAGATTTGCTAGCTTTTATATAAATTTATTTCTCATTAAAACGTGTTCTAAGACATGATTTTTACCAAGGTTATTGTTAGATTCTTTTGACTATTCTTTATTGATTGATCCCAGATTTCTTTTTATTACAAATCGTTTTTTCAAATGAATTGGTCATAATATCGTTTTTCTCGTTATTGTCATTATTGTCGTTTAATTTAAAAGCAATCGTTTTGTAAAAATCAAAATTTTTTAGTTTAGAATTTATTGAACAAAATATAGACTTAAAGTGAATTTATCTCAAAATTACGATAACTTTGAATTTGTTTGAATTTAAGACTTCACTAGTTTTGTGTCCCAACACAGCACTACAAAAGATTAATTTTAAAAAATAAGTGCTAAAACTAAATAACGATGAACTTTGCAAGGTTAATTGAATGCTATATTATTGATTTTATTATTAATAGAGTTTTATATAATTCATTAAATTATAAGATTAATATTTAGTCAAATATTTACATTAATTATAAGAAAAGTCAAAACAGTTTTTTTAATACTAATGTCTTAATACAAGGAATTAACATTTAATCCTTTATTTGTCTTTAAGATTATCTTGGCTCTTATTATAATAAAATTTCAGTTTTAATTCACTTTATATGAAAAAAATTCAATTAATATCATATAAATATAATTAAACCTTGATTTTTTTATTATAATAAGGGACATCTTAATAAAGATTACACATCTTAACAAATTACAAAATTCATTTAACTCTTTCATAGAAATAAAGTTTTGTTGCATTTAATGTATGAAAATGTTATTACAAGAATCGTGAGAAATACAATATAATTGGATCGACTCTATTATATTGTATTCTTTTGTAACAAATATTGATTTGTCTTCAATTGAAAAAAAACGAATACAATTGAAAAAAGTTGATAGACTATTGATATTCAATAGAAAACATAAAACAAAAGATAAAAGAAAGACATTTGTTTTATTAAATTCTTTCGGTGAGAATAATAGCACTAAAAGTTAATTGCTTTAAGTCTAAAATATTTTATTTAAATGAATTAATTTAGAAAATTAATCGTTTATTTATTTTGTCGTAAAAAATGATGAATTGTTGGGAAAATTGTTTTATTCGGAGTGAAAGGACATTTGGACAGCACTCTATTAATTGTCATTTTCATACAATTAAAAGAGACAATTGTATTCCCATTCGGTTTTGTCGTGTCTTTCAAAAACATTTCTGTTCTGCATTTGAAGTCACAACACTTTTATAGTGATTTTTAAAATTTGAAAAATCACATCAAATGACTTCAAACTCACTCTTCACTCAATACAACTATATTTGAAGCTTTAAATTAATGAATCAAAAAAAATGTAACCAAAGATGAAATTCAAAGAGTAATTCAAAGAGAGTTAGAAATAATTCGATAAATCAATAGAAGCTTTTGTTCATTATATTAGTCGAGAGCCAGCGGTGGGCTCTCCAAACAAAACTAATGTTCAATTCAACAACTAATCAACAACTTTGAAGTACGGAAACAGTGATGTCTCACAAAACTAATGCCATCGACTTTAAGACTAAATAAGAAATTAGATTTTATATTTCATTTATGAATATTTTATTGAATCTGTTTTTGACTTAAAGTGCTTTCAATCAATAATTGAGTGCCAATATTTTGTTTGTAACCAATTATTTTCAAGGATTAACTCAAATTGTCTCTTCTTTAGAGAAAAAATGTCACAAATTGTTTAAAAATCAAATTTTAAATTTAAATCAAAAGAATTTATAAAAGATTTCGAATGTAATGAAATATTAAAAAAACTGAACTATGACTTTGTTTTTAGATATTTTTAAAGGAAATCCTTTGTTTCTAATCTTATGGTTTGAAATGATTGTGTTGTAAAAAGGAACTTGCTAATTTTTTCTTGAAATGTTGATTTTGTGAATTGCAGTCAGAATAGTCTCTAATCGATATCCTTTGTTTGTCCAAATGATTCATTAATTAAAGAAAAAAAATATTTCCCGGCGTTTGAGATAAAAGTCTGACTCATTTTCTGTTAAATTTCTTTAGTTCTCGAATCGGAAGAACTCCTAATTTTTTTGTCATTAATTTTATGAATCCTTTAGTAATTTATGTTTGAATGGAAACGTTTGCAAATCTATTGAATAATAAATAAAACGATAAATGTTTTGAGAAATATTGGAATAATTGACATAAATTAGAGAAAATGTCATAACTTATAAGTTATAACTTAGATATAACTCGAGTCGAAAAGCAATTTATTTGAATGCATCACAAGAAATGTCGATTGCATTTGATTCGACCAGTTTTGGTCAGTGCGCGAGACTCAGCATATCATCAATATTTGATTGAGTGAACAAACGGCAAAATCCACTGAATTTAAGATTTATTAGAATCATTGTTGCAAGAGTATATCTAAACCCATCTTAAACCAACAAATCTGATATAAATTGATTCGTTTGGTTTTCACTGAATTAGAACATGACTTTAAGCCCGAGTCAGCGCATCACTAGTCATAGCGATGTACTATCGATCAATAGAGACAGCAATACATCTATTGGTAACTAAGCAGACAATACCTATCAACTCATTCATAAACAGGAGAGCAAAACGACACTAACTTTTAAAAATAGAGTCCAATTCAAACACTATTCAAATGTTTTGTAGGCTATCATTGCTTTTAATTTTATGGTTTGACTCTTTTATTGATCATTTTATACATACATTATCTAAGGGACCACCAGTAAAGGCAATTCCAAAATTCCCTTTACCGACAAATTTTACAAAATACCCCTCAAGTGAAAAATTTAAACTAATAAAATTTAGCAAGGTGATAATGATTACAAATTAAAAAAAATAACAAAAAATAGTCGAAAGTACTAAAAGAAGAAGAATTGTATTCTTAACAAATTTTAACACTTTTAGTACAAATTTCTCTTAAGCCCTTCCCTTCAGTTCGGACTTCAATCCCCTCTCTAAACCCCCTCAAACCGAAAACATTTTTCACCCCCGCATTCATATATCAAATTACTTCATCTATACCTCAATTATAGCTTTAAATAAAAGGCATTTTTATTCATTTTATATAAAAATTGATTAAATTGGCAAGATCAATTTAATTCAATTTAAAAAGGTTTTTATACGAATTCCTTTGAATAAAATGAATTACATTGAGATTATTGGGATGCCATATATAAAATGCCTTCCCTTATAGGATGTCTACACAAAATACATACAATAAACGTTAATTCCTCGTCATTTACTTTAATTCCAAAAAAATTATGGACAGAGATTTAGGGCTGTCTTTGGTTATTGCCTTAACGATTGAATAAATGAATTAATTAAAGACTAAAAAAGGTTTCCATTGGCTCTAATGTGAAGAAGTAATCTCTAAGAAACAGATTTAAGTATTTTCAGACTCATTATAAGAGTATTTGAATGACTTAATTGACTCGAGAATTCATTTTAAATTAAAAGGCTTTTAATGCAAAAACCATCACAAAAGTGTTTAAGAATTAACTATAGTCTATAGTTGTTGTTTATTACTAGACTTTTCAGTTAAAACCCAATTCATTGAATTCTTTATAAAAAAATCTATTCCTCAAAAAAAGTGTTTAAATAAAAAATAAGTCTCAAATCATAAGTCTGTCGGAAACGTTTTGAAAATTCAGTCATTTGAGTCATTTGAGTTATTCAATATTCAAAATTGATTTATTGCGAAACCACTCAAATTAAACTATCAATCGATCAATAATTTGATCACATATTCAAAGAATATATGCTCTTATTTTCTTATATTCTGAGCCAAGTTTTTAATGCTTTCGTTTAAAGTTTAAACTATGAAAATATTAGACTTTTTGATTGTTGTTTAACTTCTTTCATCTCTAAATATAACGAAATTAATTTAGTGTTCATTTATTTAGCAAAAGATATGTATTCTTTTAATTAGTTTTATAAATAAATGATAAAAATGTCTTAATATTAATAATATACTACTAATGATTAGTAACTAATCTATAAAATGAAAACAAAAAGAAATTAATTTATTATATAATCTCTTGAGTTGTTTGCCTACAGTGCCATCAGTGGCCCATCACTCACAAGAAAATGTCGACAATTAAAATGAATTTATCATTAATTTGTTAAACAATTTCATATGTTTTTAATAAAACATTCGATTCTTTTTTAAATTTAAATTTTTAGTTCTTCTATTATACAACTCTATTATTAATTAATACTTCTTTATTTGAATTATTTGAATGTTTCGAAAACTTTAAACCAATTTTCTTCAATTTAAGTTATCCAGTGATTATTAACTAAAATGTCTAAATAAATATATATTCTTATAAGTTTTAATTATTTCTATTTAAAAGTGAAAACCTTTTTTATTTTTTAATTCTCTGAAATTCAGAGTCTGAATACAATTTTTAATAAAATAAAATAAAATAAAGGAAATGACATTAACTAACGTTGTTAATTCCAAAAGCACCTAACATTAGGGGTCGTGAACTTATCACCTATAGAAAATACATAGGATGACTTAGGTTTAAAACGATTGAACTCCTGATTTTGGAAGTAGCAAAACTAACGATTCATTTGAACTGACTTTACATTTATAAATAGATTGAAGGCTCAAACCATAGATTAGAAACAAATCGATCAGAAGTTTAGGCTTAAAAGTTTGTTTAAATTTTAAACTTTAAAATTTGAATACAAAATATTAATTATTTGATATAAAAAATATGACAAACATTTCTTTATTTACCAAAAATTAGTTATAATTTATAATAAATAAGTTTTAAGTAATTATAAATTCATAGATGAAAAGATGATCCTTTTCTTAAAAACTATCAGATTTTTATTATATAAACTTTGTCTAATCTTATAAATTATATTTAGAAGAATATAAATGACCTTTCACATTTTTCATATTCATATTATTCATATCCACCTTTACTTTTATTTAGAATTTAATTAATTTGTTATCCATTTTATATTATTTGACAAAAAAACTTCAAAGAATAAAAAGAAAAACCAAAATTAATTTCATACAACTTTTTGTGACTTTTTTGACACAATTTCCTGTATTTGTGAGAATAGACTTTGTTTTTATTCATTTATTCTTTGAGATCCTTTGGGTTCAATGAGTAGTAACTCTATTTGTAAGACTAGTGTTCAATATTGTAGACAAACCCGATGTCATTGTGCAGAACCTCTTTTACAAAGTTGTATACAACTATAGATTTAGATCAACCCCTTAACGATGTTTTTCTCAACGAATCATTTAAACCTTTTTTATATCGATTTCCTAAAACGGATTTACTTTTACTTGAATTTAAAAAGTGTTGTTTTTATCATTTTTTGCTAAAAATCGTATTCACTCACAAAAGGTTTAAAAATATTTATCGATTGAATTGAATTCAAAAAATTTTTATTCTTTAAAAAAACATTTAATAATTTATATTAATTTTAAAACCAGAGATGACCAAAGGTTTAGAGGGGAAAGAATTGAGAGGAGTTAAGGTAATGAAGAGATTGCATTTTCTTTGCAAAATAATCTAAAAATGCTTTTATTTTTTAAATATTTAAGTATTTTTAGTCAATCTTGGTTGTTTTTACCTTAAAAATAACAAAAAGATCGATAAGTCTTTTACCCAAAAAATCCACTCAAATATTTAACTAAAAAAGTTATTTTGTCCAAAAATGCTATTTTGTTGATTTTTTTAAATTACCAAAAATTTACCTTGGCTATTCGCAAACTTTATTGTTGAAAAAAGTTCTTCTTAATTAAACTTTCTATTGAAGACTAAGCGCTTAAATTTTGTTTAAAACTATATTTAAAGATATTTTGAATATTAAAATGCGATGACTTAATCACTAAATAAAAGGTATTAAACTTAATCTTAGAATAAAATATATTATATTTTATGTTTTATTAGATTATTATTAATAATCTTTTTATAAGTCTTATAAATATAAGACTGTTTTGAAAGACCATATTTCTAGAAATCTCATCAATCAATTTATTTAATGAATAAAAGTGTGAAAATATTAATTAATTCTAATCTACTCTTTGTTAAAATCTAAAGAAAATAGTGATTACTTAAGTCTATAATTTAATATATATTATTCTTAAGTGGATTCTAAAGAGTTAGAGATCAGAAATATATGTATGTCTATCAGTGGTAATCATTGCATTTTTGAAAATTACATCTCTTATTAAAAATAAAAATATAAGAGTATTTAAGCAAACATTAAGCGAAGCAAAACAATTTAATTGTCTCACAATTGTATATAATATTCTGGATTTTGTCATTCACTTCAAAGATTTCACTAACTTTTATGGAAAGACGTAATACTATTCAGTTCTTCATTATCTTAAAGTATGAAATCCAAGTTTTGAGTGGACGTCAGAGCATATCACTGTTTTATTCAGTGATGGCCACAGGGGTATAGACGATATTTGGGGTACCCCTTGAGCGCGAAAAATTTCTTCAGAAAAATGCAATAAAAAAACTTACCCACCTAATTTTTGCAAGTGTTGGACCCATAGATATATTCTATTCAAACTCTATATATAATACATTCGAATATTTTAAAAAGAAATTCAATTTTTAAAGCTATGATTTTGGCATTAATTATAAACTTTAAGGATTTGTAGGGATAGCCATCACTGATCACTCATTTTATTTATAACGAATATTTTCTCAATTCTTTTACAGTTTATATTAAATGTCAGTTAATATCAGTTTTGATTTTACAGATGTACCCAAAAATAATAAACTTATACCTCTCGGGTAAAAACTTCCCTTTCTTTGGATTCTACTTAAAAGTACGTTAAGTAACGTTCAAATTAAGAGAAAGTAATTTAGAAAATAAAAAAAAGATATTTTATAAACTGAATATTCTTATGAAATAAAATTGGGACTAAAAGCTAAATTTTATAGAAATTAGTTAACCTAGCTCATTTACAACTATTATAATGTAATATATTATTAGTGCAATTTTATTAGTGCTGGTTAAACCTAATTTTCTAAATCCTAGCTACTTTTTAAAAGAAAATCTATTGCATAAAAATTACATACATACACCTCTTTTATACCAGGATGACAACCAAACATGTATATTGAATTTTTTTTAAATGTTACAACTATGAACTATAGTCTATTGTGAGTAATTGACCTTTACTTAATTGGTCTTTATTTGAATCAATTTTAAATTCAACAAAATTAGAACTTTTTTGTAATTATTTTTTTATTTACATTATATACAACTCATTATTTTAAACTAATTTTAATGAAACCAAATACTGTTAAACCGTTAATTAAACGTTGATTTTAAGTTTATTTATTTTTGAAGACCTTTTATAAAAACATGAGTCAATTGTTTGGGTTTTTGGTTAACATTAAATTTCAATAACTTATCGATACCTATTCTTAATAACTTATACAGTGCACTCTCCCAGATATGAATGGACAAATGCATGGAGAATTTGTTCATAACTGGGAGAATTCATAACTCGGAGAGTCACAACTGGGAGAGTCTACTGTATAAGTTATTAAGAATTTAATATGAAAAGAGTAATTCAATTGATTTGGTTTGTCTTACATAACCATAACAAGACTTCTGGGCGTCTCTCAAGTAATCAAATAAATTAATTATTGATTTGTAATACAGAAAATAAGATAAAAGTGTTTTAATGTTATTTTTGATACTAAAATGATAGCTGACATCAAACTATTCATAAAATCTTCGATTTTATTTCGTTAAATAAAAATATGTGCCAAACATATAGAACTACAAACAAATGGACTAATTTTGCATTTGTTTTGAAATAATGGATAAATAGTTTATTGTTTTCATTCTAAACATTAACTGATTTATGTTTTCTTTCGATTTCTTTTGAAATACATATTCTTTAGAATATCTAAAATAATAATGAATTTATTTTTAGTAAATGTAAATGAATTGTAACCCGTCTTAACCCGTCTTCTAATACTTCTAATACTTTTAGTTCAAATCCTTTGAAATCATTAAATCAATTAAAAGAAATAATTTTTAATTAAATTCAACAGTTCTGGTGAGCCATCACTAAGAGTCACTGAATCGAAAAGTGGTGCAAATAAGTCATGTGCCGGAACTGCAGGTTCAGAAAATAGCAAGGGTAAAAAACTACGTCGAGTGTCAAGTCTTCGAGTGGCGAACGGAAAAGTCACTTATACTGCCGTCAATACTAACGAAACGGAGAGTAAATCAGTTACAGATAAAGACATTAAAATAAATATCGAATCAAATAATTCGAGACATACTTTATTATCAAACGATTCGGACCAAAATAGCACTGAATATGTCAACGACTATATAACTCCTGAAATGAATTACAGAGACCGCACATCAGCCTCTAAGTCACCCCCAATCGTCACAATTAAAGATTCTACTGGAGTGACCTGGAATGGAGAAAAAGATGATATTTCATTGTATGGCACACCTAAAGAAGAAATGGTTCCGGGATTTTCTGAAACAAAAGTGCCCTCATTTATGAGGAGCCAACTCGAGGCACTTTTTCAACCTTCGGGTCTGAAATACATATTTAAAAAAATTTATTAATTAAATAAAATTAATTTTAGACAATAAACTGGCGATGAAATTGTTTGGCAGTAAAAAGGCGTTAATGAATGAAAGACTTCGACAAAAGGAATCCGGGCTTTTAATAATTCATCCATGTAGTACTTTTAGGTCAGTTCCAATATATTTTAATTATCAAAATTGTCTCCAAATGTTTATTGTTAGTGAATTTAAGCCAATCCAAATCAATTATAAACTAAATGATATGTTAATAATTGTGTAAGCCTTACACTGACCATGCTTACATATTTACATATCAATTATATTTGAATGAAATGCAAACAATATTTGTTTCGAACTCCTATTGAATAGAAGTTCGAGGACCTATTCTTTTCAATTAATAGTTTCTCAATGATTCACAACTCATTTATTCTGATATCAAAACAAAACTTTGGGAGAGAGAGAGAGAGAGAGAGAGAGAGAGAGAGAGAGAGAGAGAGAGAGAGAGAGAGAGAGAGAGACCAGTTAGCAATAAATTAAAAGTTTATAAGGTTTTAGTTTTCAATTTATAAGAATTTCATTTGTGTTTTTGTAACTCAATTAAAATCTTCGCATATAATTCTCATTTGCGTAGAACTTCTACGATAGAAGTTATTGTAACTACTGTTCATTGAATACCCTGGTGGATTTCACTCTCTAGTTGAAAATAAATGAGCTAATTTAGCATGATTAAGCAATATTTAAATAAATAAAATTTTAAATAAAAATAATTGAATTAAAATGATTTAAACGACAGATTTTATTGGGATTTGTGCATGTTGTTATTATTGGTGGCCAACCTCATTGTTCTTCCGGTCGCCATTTCTTTCTTCAATGACGATCTGTCGACGCGTTGGATTGCATTCAACTGTTTGTCTGATACTATCTTTTTATTAGACATTGCCGTCAACTTCAGGACGGGTTCGATATCTTTCATTCATTTATTATTAATTACTAAATAATGACTATTATTAGGAATAATGAATCCGGAGTTACCCGAACAGGTTATTTTGGATCCGCGTCTAATAGCCAGAACCTATATGAGATCTTGGTTCTTTTTGGACTTAATAAGTTCAATTCCATTGGACTATATTTTCCTGATTTTTAACCAAGATTATAGCGATAACTTTCAAATACTACACGCGGGCCGAGCGCTCAGAATTTTAAGGTTCGCCAAAATGTTGAGTTTATTACGTCTTTTAAGACTCTCAAGACTTGTCCGATATGTTAGTCAATGGGAAGAGGTTTATGTGAGTATTGATCAAACTTTTATTCATTTTTACAAATATTTCTCTAAAAAATGATTTGCAAAATAGTTATACAATTTTCAAGTAATCGATATATTTTCAATTCTTTATATAATATTTATTATAATTTATAAAACTATAGAATAATTTTAATCTTAACATATATATATATAATGATATATAACATGTATAATAAATTCACAAAAGTCGAGCACAACTTATTTCAATATTGTTGTCAATATAATCACATCTAATACTTAACCATTGGTTAGTCCTCATAAAATCTCGACACAAAGAATTGGATTTTTTCTTTGGCTTTACTTCAAAATTGTTGAATACATTATTTTATAAAACATATGGTTTTCAATATTCAAATCATATTTTATTTGTTTTGAGGTTATATTAACTCCAATTGAAGGAAATGTGGGTTTTATTAAAGTCTAAAATAATATGAGTTGAGATTAAAATTCGGTTTTTAATTAATTTCATTTAATTAATAACATTAATACGAAACACTTCCGGTACTTATTTATACAAAATATTTATTATAAATAAGATGAGACTCAAAACCAAATATAGGTATAAAAAAGGGTATATTTCAAAAACTCTAGAAATAATGTAAACAAAAAAGTCTTTATATGAAAAAAAAAATTTAATCTGAAAGTCGAGAAATTAATTTTATCAAGCTTATTTGAGTTATATACAATAAGATATACTATACATACTATACATAACTTGATTTCAAAATAGTCTCTTCTGGGGATTGTTTAGTATTACTCAAAATATACATCATTTGCTGTGCGTTTATTTTTGAGCAAAAATTGGTCGGTCTGTCAACAGTGAACACGTTTTATATTTATTATTTGAGCACTCAATCATTCTTATAGTCAAAGTAAAATTGCCCAGGGGAAACAATAGTCGTACGAAAAATTGATGAGATATAATCAGTTCTTAGATTCAGTGACTCAAAAGAGATCTGTTTTGTGATTCTTTGGGCAACTCTTCTCACAACTCAACAATAATAATTATTGTAAATATAAGCCAATAGTCACACAATTTTAAAGCAAATGTCAATAATTAACTTCAGGACATTTCACTATTATTTTTTACTCAATTTTTGACGAAAAATGTCTCCAAATATTAAATTTTGACATTTGTTTAAATATTTAAACAATCAATGTCTACACTCTGTGTAATACCCTAGCTAGTTTTCAAGACTTGCATTTAGAAGAATAAGTCTTATTAAGAGTTTATAAAGAATTTATTTTAAAAAATAATAATAAAATAATTTTACTTTGAATTAAACGAAATATATGTAAAACAATGATTTCTTTCAACTTTTTTGATAAAATTATAAAAAGTTTGAAAAAATTATTTTATTTGAACTCAGCTTTTATTTCACTCTTTTATTCAATAAAAATCTGCTCTTTTGAGCGCTCGGAAGACGAATTTGAAAAGATTTTGACAAATATTGAATATTTCATTAAAAATGTCATTTCTTTTCAAACATTTCTCAGAAATTCAGTCTTTATAGAGCTTTTAAAGACATCTTTCAAAATGTTTTTGATAAAAAAAGACTGATTTTAATTAATTAATGAAAGCACTTAAAGAAGTAAACTAACTTTTAAAGAATTGTAGCCCAGGTTTTAACCATAAATTTATAGGTATTTACCATTAAATTAACATTGAAATTATTTATTTAAATGTTTAATAACTTTGTTTAATTTCAATTTTATAAACCATTAATACAAATCATTAATATTTTATAAATTTTGAAAATATCGATGAAATTCACAATTGAATGAAGAATTTGTTTTTATCGCTTAAAATTGCAATTTTTGAACTATTTTTCTATATTTAAATATTTAGAACAGAAGGGACTCAAAATTAAGTTTTTAATAATGTAAGAGATTTGCACAAATTGTGCATGCTTCATTTAACCAATGATGACTGTTCTAGAATAATCCTGTTATTCAATTGAAACCCTTCTCTTAAACTATAATTTGCATTTTATGTCTCAATTAATTGCAATCTTTTGTATTTTATGTCAAATTTAAAGCTTTTGAAAATCAGTGAAAATAAAGATCGGCTCAAATAATAGTTTAATTTAAAGCAATAGGACTTCATTAACGACACAATAAATTATCGTTAAATTATGTATACTTTTATTGAATTTAGTCATTATATGACATTTAACTTCAATTTTAATTACGAATTGCTGGAACACAAATCAAATGACCGCTCGATTTAAAGTTTAATTTTTAGTTATTTTCATAATATAATTAAAATTTGAATTCATTTGTCATAAATACCTGACATTAAGACTATAATCAGGAATCGGCAAAATATTATTTAGACTTATATGAAGCTTAATTAAAACTAGCTTGATAACAAATACATTTGCATTAACCTTTTGTAAGTTTCTTTTTACTAAAAATCAAATAGATTACTAATAATCCTGATTATTTTTAAATAGATATTTATGAATGACCTGAAACCTTATTTCAATGACTAACATTTGTTAACAAATTATTCAAAAAATAGAATTCAATACAAATTCAATAAATTTATGAATCATTACTTATTGAAAATATGAGCATGTCCCTTTTATAAGCTTTTAATCTTGATTCATATAATATTTTGTCTATTCCTGACTCTAAGCAATTCCAGAGAAAGAGTGTAGTAATTGAGTGGTCCTCAAAATTTACATTTATTATCGAAAAGTATTTTTCGGTTCAATTGATATAATAATAAATAAATAAAATGTCACAAACATTAGACGAGTGAGAATAAAGTGGTCGTTAGAGTCCTATTGAACGCATTTGAATCACTAAAACCTAACCCCACTTCGAGCCCATAATTATCACAATTGAATGATATTTACTGAATGTCAAGTATTTCCACACAAACGGTAATGAGCTGTTGTGGTGAGTAATGTCGGTTTTGTAAATACCGGTGTCAGTGCGTATTGTGTCATATCCCACGACATTTAAGTGTTGCATGACTTCAATTCGTGACAAAAATATCCAAATATTCATTAATAATGAATTATTATTATTAGTGACCATCGATTGATTGCTTCCTTTATATTTTTTCAATAAATATTCACAAAACTTTTGTTTTTCTAAAATTAATATTAATATCATTATTATTGAAAGCATATCTTATTCGCTATTTCTTAAAATGTATTCAAAATTGTTTAGAGCTATAAATCTTTAGTTTTTCTTGGAATGAGATCTAAAAGCACTTCAAAATTTATTTGTTTTTAAAATTTGATTTTAATTCATTTTTTGAATAATATTTTTGCTTTGAGTAATGCACCTAGATCAATTAAAACTTGATGATATTTGTTGACCTTACTCGTTATTTACTCGTTGTTCCCTTATCTAAAGAAGTTGTTATGTAATCCAATAAATTTTAATAATTTCTATAATAAATAAAATAATTCTATTGATATTAAGGCCAGAAAGCGAATAGTCTTAAACACATTACTAATTCTTCGGAGAAATTATTTTTAAATTCACGGATAGTATTTTCCAATCAATTGATAAAAAAATAGAATAAATGATCTTGTTAATATCCAATCAGTTAATTTTTTAGTCTAAGAAAAGTTATGAAAACCTATTTATTTAACAAAAAATTGAAAATATTATATAAATTTAAAAACAATAAATAAATTTATAGTAAATTTAAATAAAATGATTTAATTGATAAGTAATAAATAAATAGTTGTAAAAACAAGTGAATAATTGGAACATCGCTAACAATTATATAATTATTAGAAAAGTATTATTTTAAGTCAACACTTATTTGATTCAACGATCAATTTGTTAAAATTGTAAGTCCTGGACGAGTACTGACCGGTCCTTACAATTGCTGAAACACCAGACCTATAAATGGTGTGAATATATTTTTAAAGTAAATTAATGTCATATAAAATACTAAACTGATTGAGAATTGTCTCATTCTATTTAGTAGCAAGGTTGAAAACATTGTGACAAGAAAGTTTTTATTCTGATTTGAATTAGAAGAAGTGCACAAATGCTTATTAACGAGTGTTAACACCACTATTAAAACGAACCCATTATTAACTTAAATGCTTTCACTGCTTTGAAAGATAAGAGACGACACAAATGCTCACAATTGACACCTGGTATTTACAGTAATTGATTGCTTGATTACTTCACAAATAAATTATTGTCATTTAATTTCTTTTGAATTAACAATTTTAGGACACTTTCCTGTCTTAACAAACATTTCAATTAACTGACTTTTGTTTGAAACTTAATTAAATGTTTTTTAATGAATAGTTTTTCCTTATAATAAAAGTAGAAGAAAATGTCATTTTTATAATTAAAAGCTTCTAATTTCGTTGGAATTGGATTTTATTTATTTATATTTTAAAAATAAAGGACTTTTGACATTAAGTCCAGATTCTAATTATTTTTTTAAAATTTTATATTGAATTTAATGATATATTTAGTGAATTCATTGATTATATGAAAGCTTTTATTTCTATTAATTTATTATAAAAGGATATGATCTTAATTTTAAATTTCAATATAACTTGTATTAAAATTAATGAGCTAGGTTAAATTTACTTTTAATATCACCACTAAATAATCTTGAGTTTTTATCTAACTGCACTTTTATATAAATATTACCATGATACTTTGAATCTAATCCATGCCATAGAGTTTATTCAATAGCAGACCAACAGATAAATTGAATGGATATCCGCTAAAGCTATTAGTGATCAACTCTTATGTAGAAATACAAAAATGTGTCGTCTCTTTCTTTCATTGTACAGATGCAGAGTTTGGCCACAATTTCTGAGAAAAGAGGATTTATTGGACTCTTAACTCGTATTCCGGGGGCTAAGAAGGTATTGCTTCTAATCATTCATTTTAATTAGAGATTAGAAACACTTCGCTATTAAATAATTTTATTTCTAATTTTATGTCTAATTTCAATAAATATAAGTATTTTTTAAGTCAATTGTATTTTATGAGACAAATTCTTAAATAACCAATATTAGGTTCACTTAAGTTCACTTATTTTTACTTAAATTACTAAGTACACTTCAGTAATTCATTGATTTTCATATTTTAAACTAAAAATAAAATATATTATAATAGAATCTATATTAAGATATATATATATAACAGAGTATAACTCAAATAAATGAATCGATATTTTATTAAATCTTTTTTAAACTCAAATAATAAAAGGAAAGCATTAAATCGTTGTCCGGAAATTAAAAGACAGTGAATGTGTGTATTTGGCAGCGATTGAGGAAAGACAGCACTCGTCCAGTGATAATAAAATGATAAATAAATTGTTTGTTCGTCAACTCAGGTCACACAGAATTAGGGGACACTTTATATGACATGAATTAAACCATTTTTATTCTTTCCTTCTAATTCTGTCATAAGATTTGTATTGTTTTTACATTTGCCTCTACTGTTGCCTCTGTTCTATAGTTTTAATGCAAAACTACTAAAATATAATTTATTTATAATTTAATTTATCTCTTCTTCTGTGGGAGGGATCAAATCCGAGTCAAATTTAAGTGCATTATTTTATTCATTCCTCATGAGTACACTAAAGAAGATTTCGATAATTTTAGATAAAATAATGCATCGATTTTGATAAAATGATTACATCATTTCAAGAGTAATCGTGAAAAGTGAGTATTTTGTGTATTATCTTAAGATGTATTCTCACGATTACGCAAAACTGTGTCATTGATTGCAGAAGAATTGTTTTCAGCGCTTAAAAGCTATAAAAATAGCGGAAAATGTATATTACGTTCTCTCAATCCTCTAAAAATCGATTTTCAACGGAAAAGTTTTACAATTACTTCATTGAATACTTTTCTATTTAACCCGAGAGTAAAGGTAACCAATTATTGGATCGTTTGTTAAACAAATTATGAAATTTTAGCCAATTTTTCGATTTATATAATTATTAATAAAAATGCGATAAATTATAATCTAAAGTCCATAAATTCACAAAACAAGTGTTCAAAAGGTTAAAAGTTTAAGTCCTAAGAAGTACTGTCTGTACATTCATTGAAATTAGTTGTGATTCACTACAAACAACTAAAGAACTGAAAGCAATGTCTTGACATAAAGTAACTCTTTATGCAAATGTCTACAAACGAAAATCAAAGAAACTCTATTTTAAGTCATTGCTGTCCAAAGTTTGTGACTCTTCGGAAACGCCTCTAATGAGAAAAATTTGGGGAAATCTTTCTAAACACAAAATAAAAATATGAATGAAATGACCCAATCTTTTCATTTATTTCTTTATTTAGAACTAAATTTAAATAAAAGTCTCGCAATAAAACGATTTCTTTATTTTCAAAGTATTTCTCATTCTTGAAAAGTCCAATATTAGAACCCGAATAGTTTTTGGCAGAGTTTGAGCATCCCTTCAAAATTCATTTAGAAAGTGAGTAGAATCCAGTAGAAATAAAAAGAGGGTGGAGTACAGACTATCTTTATGTCTATATTATTCAGTAAATGATTGCGTCAGTTATTAATCATTTGGGAGTATTTCTGTCGCTTAAAAGATTTGATTCAACCTTTGATTCAACAAAACTTTTAACTCTTTTAATCGATTAAAGGATTACTAATAAAATATGTTATTTTAATTCTCAGACTTAAACTTTCAACTAATTATTATTTATTAAACGATTCTTTGAAATATTTCAATAGAAATTCGGTTTTCATTTTAAAAGTGAAACAAATAATTTTAAATCGATTTTTAATGAATTGAAACAAATATTGATTAATACATAAGATTTGACTTTTTGTTTGCGCCGAAAGGTTTTCAAATTTTGTTGAATTCTTGTAAATTTACTTTTGATTGTAAATTAAGGATCTCTAGAAAAATAAATTCTTTGAAGAAATAAATTTTAGAGTAAAACAGAATTTTAAATAAATAAATATTTGAATTTAGAATATTTACGAATAATTTTCAATTCAATTAATTTATGAATAATTTATTTTTTTAGTTCCTAAATATGGCGAATGTTTTTATGAAAATATTCAATTTAATTTGCATGATGCTTTTGATTGGACATTGGAGCGGTTGTCTGCAATTTTTAGTACCGATGTTACAAGGATTTCCAGCCAACTCTTGGGTAGCCATAAACGAGCTTCAGGTCAGTTCACATAACACTATTCATAATAACTGAGCCATTGGTCTGACGATCAAACCCTCGTCTTATATACTATTATAGAACTAATTTGTTGTTCAGATTCACACAAATTATTCTAATAATGATTTACCATTACTTTAGTAACGTTTCATTGGAATCATAATAAGGAATGAATTGATTTTCTGTTAGTTATCGTTAATGTCAGTGAAAGTGACATCAATCAGAATGAATGAATTGTTGACCTATAGCTCATTCATGTCATTGTAATTAACATTAAAAACATCGAAAAAAAACTGTAGAAATACTATAAATGTATTCCATTAGTATTTTTTAGAATAAGAGCATTACTTGAGTTGTAAGAGATATTAAAGAAAGAAAAACATAGAAAGACAGAGTCGGGTCATTTTCTTAAAGTCTAAATCTTAAAGTCGATCGATGTTTACATTTGTTGAAGATTTGAATCGAGAAAACAAATATTGAAAGTTCTGTAAATAAATTATATTTGAATAAAATAATCATAAAATGGAAAAATTTATATTTAAAGAGGATATCAGTCTATAAGAGAATTGTGAGAAACAGGGAAAGGGAGAGAGAGAGGGAGAAAGAGAGGGAGAGAGAGAGAGAGAGAGAGAGAGAGAGAGAGAGAGAGAGAGAGAGAGAGAGAGAGATTAAACAGGAATTTCCTCAACAGACCGTTAAGGCTGTACTTCTAGAAAAGAATTTTCAGCAGATTTTTCAAATGTCATCCATCGGCTAAATAAGCAAATCTTTTTACATCAAATATTTTAAATATTTTATTGAATTTCAGTTCAAATCTATTGTCAATGAAAAGTACTTTTATAAAAGCAATTCCTATGATTTTAAGTCTTTCTCTCATTTAATGTTTTCGATGAACTCAAATACAAATTTTTCCATTTATTGAATTCTCTGTAAAAGAATTACATAAAATGTGAGATTTTTAAAAATATGCTCTCATTATAATAACTATAGATTATAGCCTTAATAAATCCTTATTATATGTTATTCTGGTCCATTAATTTTCAATTTTTCTACTCTTTTAAAAAATTACTATAAATGAGATTTTCCTTTATTTTAACGTAAATTTATTCCGAAGTCAATGAAAATTATTTGAAACCATTTTGAGTTCACTTTAGATTAATTTAGTCTATAGTATAATATAGTCTATAATATAGTCTATATAAAAATATCAATTCATTTATTCAATTCTTTAATTGAATAACTTTAATATATGAAATATAAGACAAATTAATGGCCAAAAACTATCCTTAAATTATTGAATTATAGATAAAACGTAATAAATGAATAAGTTTGCTAGATAATAGCTAATATATGTATAATTATTTGAATAATTTAGGAATCGGATTGGTTCGATCAATATTCGTGGTCTTTGTTCAAAGCAATGTCTCATATGCTATGCATAGGTTACGGACGTTTTCCTCCTCAAAGTTTAACAGATATGTGGTTAACACTCCTTAGTATGATATCGGGAGCGACGTGTTATGCACTGTTTTTAGGCCACACAACAAATCTCATCCAATCTTTGGATTCTTCGAGACGTCAGTACAGAGAAAAAGTAAATATTTTTCAATTTATTCTGAATTATTCAAAGCATTGAATTATTTTGGAAAAAGTCTCATATCTTCTGAGATTTGAAAAAACATTTTTCTCTCGTAATTCAAAATTATTGATAGCATTAGTACTTAAGTAAGCCTTTGGAGTAGTTCTATATTATAGGCTCGAATTGCATTAAAACTCGCAAATCACAGTCTCTTCTTATGTATTGTCATATTAAGAATGTTTCGCTTAAATTCAATTCCAGTCTTAAATGATTTTATTCGCTCAAAACTTATAAAAACACTTCAGATATTTTTAGCGATCAATTTATAAGAAATTCACGATTAAACTAAACTTCAAAACGTTATTCAAAAATATTTATTCCAATAATTTTGATTTTTTTGGTAAAAAACAAAATTCTAAAACTAATGGTTAGTTTATGATAGGTTTATATGATAAAACTGCACAATCTTGGTTCTTC
Source organism: Galumna obvia (assembly GCA_034695785.1). Lineage (NCBI taxonomy): Eukaryota > Metazoa > Arthropoda > Arachnida > Sarcoptiformes > Galumnidae > Galumna > Galumna obvia. Next base: position 22,988 of record JAQFZM010000350.1, read on the forward strand.
CAATATATAATCCAGTATATTCTTTAATATATAGTTTCGCATATCGTAATCATATTTCATATTAAAAGTCATATTAGAAATCATTTTCATTGATATGTTCTTTATTTGAGACCATTTTTAAAAGTTTATGGTATCAAAGATTATTGATTTAATGATTTAATAGTTTAATAGTAAAAGTAAATACTTTTTCCATTTTGTAAGAAATCGTAAATATTGTCATTTAATGTCATTTAATATGATTTAAGTATTTAATGATATTTGAATTATAGTTAAAACAAGTGGAAGAATATATGGCGTATCGCAAACTCCCGAGAGATTTAAGGCATAGAATTGGTGATTACTTTGAACATAGATACCAAGGTAAATTCTTTAATGAGGACACGATCCTGGATGAATTATCGGAACGCCTAAGAGAGGTTCGCTTTATTTGTCGCTTATCTCTTACTCTGTTAACAATTGTTTGGTTTTATCAATACTTAAGGACGTAATAAACTATAACTGTCGGGCATTAGTGGCTTCGGTGCCATTCTTTGCAAACGCTGACACAGATTTTGTCAATTCTATTGTCACTCGACTTAAATATGAAGTCTTCCAACCGGGAGATATTATCATCAAAGAGGGAACTATTGGCAACAAAATGTATTTCATTCAGGAGGGAATTGTAGACATTGTTATGGTTAACGGAGAAGTGGCCACAAGTCTCTCAGACGGCTCATACTTTGGCGGTCAGTTTACTATTTTTATCTATAATTTATAATTCAGTTTTAAAACAATTCATTATTTCTAAAAATATATAATAAATAATAGTTTTACCGCAAATATAAAGCAAATAAAATAAGTGTAAACACATTTTAATTAATTAAGTCATTTCATATTCAAAGATAAGATTTTAGAATCTATATAACTAAAAGTGAGTTATGCATTAATAGTGACAAACATTCATTAACAAGTACAATTTTAGTTACAAATACAAACTGAGAACATTATGTTTACACACGAATAAAAGATAGACTTAAAAGAGTTTTATATCCCTAATACAAAAGAAACTAGCTAAATGTTTACATTAGTAACGGATGTCCAAAACACTAATTTATTGAATTTGTAGTAAAACAAAGATAACATTAATATAAGTTAATTAAGATATTTAGGAATTGGAAACACATTAAAAGTTTAGAAAAAGCGACAAAATTATAATTATTTAAGAAGAAAATCATTATATAATCATTAAATAATACATAATTTGTTCGTTATTTTGAAAAAACTAAAGCGATTACGAATTAAGTGATTTTCATTCATTTTAGTCGATATTTGAGTTTCATATTATTCTAATCAATAATAATAAGCATTTTATTAGAATTTATGCAATACTACAGAACTAACCGATTGTTATAAACAATATTTCACTTATTTTTGGGAAAATCTCATTTGTGATAATAAAGAGGATTCCATTATTCTGTTAATATTGTCAATAAAAAATCATTGCTATTCTTTACTCTAATAATTGCTAATAAAAGCTCTGGGAATATATAGGAATATATGGGAATAAACAGTAGTTCTTTAATAGTGCTAAAAATGAAACGTTTGTATTATTACAAAATATATTAAAATTTATGCAAATCGAGTGAAAAATTGATAAAAAATGTCGTTTATAGACTTATATAGAATTTTATTAGAGGACATTAGTTTAGAGTTATGATAGAATCTAGCTAGATTTCAAATTCAACTATAATAATGACTAACATTTGAAAATATCGATAAAAGTATTGATTATTTGTTGAATTTCTTTTTGAAACAGAAATATGTCTTCTGACAAATGCCCGACGAGTGGCGAGTGTTAGGGCTGAGACGTATTGCAACTTATTTTCACTTTCTGTCGAACATTTCAATGCTGTCCTCGATATGTATCCTTTGATGAGAAGAACAATGGAATCGATTGCAGCCGAAAGACTCAATAAAATCGGCAAAAATCCTGGAATAGTGAGTCAAAGGTGTGACTTACAAAGTGATTTGAGGGCAGTCAGTGAACTATTAACCCTTTCTGCTCAAAGTCCCAGTGAAGACAGTGAGAGTGAAATTAGTATATTTAAGCAAAAGAAGTCATTAACCCAATCATTACCCCGACCCAAATCAGAATCTTGTTTTCCTCGATTTAGTAATAACGGCACCGAAAATATTAGTTTAAAAGCGGATCCTTTACAGCGATCCGAAACATTTTTCCAATCAGTGGCCGCCGGACTCTCTGCACACGAATCAAACAATTCGTCGAATATATGAATTGATATCACTTTTCCTAATAATCGATATTTTTTATATGAAATCACAATCAGTTCCTCACATTTCGTTATATTTATTTAATTTAGAATTTGTTTTAATTAAATTAATTTGAAATCTCTATCATTGCTATGAATGCTATCACTGCTATGCAAACAAAGTGTTAATAATAGAGCCGTCAATTAATAGAAAATTTCTGTTTTCAAAGTCAACACTCAAATGATTGGACACAACAATAGTTTAACAGTCATTAAATAGTGATTATTCCTTAGTCTACCAAAAGAAACAGAAATTTTCCTCTTATGACCAAGATTAAGTCATTAACATAAATAAGGATTTGTAATCTTGGTCATAATTTTTCTCAAATTCATTAAAACTTCTTATACACAATTGTACTGAAATAATGAGCACATCTTTCATGAGTTCTAATTCTAGTCATTAAAAAAATTACAAAAAAAGTTAAGAAAATCAGAGTTTTGTTGAAAACATAAATTGTTTTTACAGACTTTGAGAAAAATGAATCGACGCTCAGATTTAAGACCAAATGAACTATTATTAAGACTTTTATCGATAGAGAGTTTAATAAATGGAAATAAATTATAATTTATTAACTGAATATGCAAACTAAATGAGCCATGCACAAATGTTGATATTAGAAATTACTAAAATTATTGTTAATAAATATGAAAACATTATTTAATAATTCATTCTTTTGTTTAACTCTCTTTTCATAAACATTCATAAAAATTTCATTTAGTTTGGAAGCAATCGATTATTGATTTAATGCTTTTTATATTAACTTAAAAATTTCCGATAAATCAGAGAATGTGACAAATGGTAAGTAAATAATAGAAATCCAATGAATAAATTGTATACTATAGAATAGAATTGCCTTGCATAAATTATTTTATATGAATTGTTTCTTGCTCAAAACAAATACTAATCAAGTTTTGTGTCATTCGGGCTCTTTTGGACATTCAATACATTCTTTTACAAGAGTTGGGCCAACATTATTGACCATAAATTGACTTTTTATTGAAGAATAAAACATCAATTTTTGTTACTTTAAAAGGAAAAGACAGAGACTGAGACCAATAAATACAATTTTATCAAAATTACTGATATCTCTAAATCTCTAATTAATTGAATTCAATTTATTATTTATGAATCAATAAATTTCTAATCAAAAATATTGATCCTTGGCTTGAGTTGTGCGCCACTCAATATCATCGCTATATTTCAAAACAATTCTTAACTTATATTTAATTTATTGAAATAATTGAATCACAAAAAAATAATGTCATTTCGATTTTTAAGTGATTTATTGACAAACATTTCATTTCACTTAAATAATTGAATACTAATTGAAAACGAATTCATTTTTTAGGATTTTTGTTAAAAAATAGTTTATTTGTCAAAAAGTGAGAACTTATAATATTTTCAAAAACAGTTCAATTCACTAAACATTTGAAAATATTCAGTAAATATTCAGTAATTTTTGTTGGCTTTGATTTGCTATCGTTTGACAATTTTACAAATAAACAACAATTAGAGAACAATTGGTTTAACTTTTGATTATTTATGAACAAAGATTAATACAATAATAATATTATTTAATTAAATTAACCTAAAATTCACTCTATTTTTTAAATGAAATCCATTTCTATTAAGTTTTAATTATAAAATATAAGAAAATTTGATTCGTTATTAAATAGAATTTTTTTTAATGATTTTTAATTAAATATTTAAAAGAAATGCATTAAAATTCAATAAATATTTGAAATGAAAATAAATGACAGTTTTATAAAAATAAATAAATGAAATAAAGTATAAATAAAACTTAATCAGAGATAACTCTAAAATGAAATATTCGAAGAGTTTTATTAAATAAGAGACTTCTTTTGGCACGACTTTATGAAAGCCATTCCGTGAACTCTTCCATGAATTTTAAGTTCATTCGAATCCGAGAATCTTTGAGAACAAATGGGACATAAAGTGTCGGTCGAGTCTTTACTGTCTAATATCTTTGAGAGTTTTTCTTCTCCGATTTCTTTAGGCAATTGTATCTCATTTGGAACGACAGTTACTTTTATGTAACTTTTGTTTATATAACTTTCGACGTCATGTATCCTATGCTCAAGAATTAAATGTCTTTTTAATGTTTGGACGACAGGAAATTTGAGTCCACATTCACAGCACTCAAAGCTGTTATCATTTGTGGGTTTTTGAGGATTTGACTCATCGTTTGTCTTCTCTTCTTTAAAATTATCGGATTCTCTCCGCAAACGTTTCGCTGAAATATCTGTCGAATCAATATTTTTGTCGTTTGAATTTCGCCTATTTTTCAATTCATTTACTTTAGAATCGAAATCATTGGACTTTTGATCTTTTGATTTGTCGGACTTCTCTTGAGTTGAGTCAAACTTCAATTTGAAACGAAGTGCTGTTCCATTAGTCAACTTCTTTAAGTATTCATCCTTTTCAGTTTCAGTCATATCTTTGATGTGAAAACTACTAAAATGAGACTTTAAATCATATTTTGTGATAAAAGACTGATCGCATTCCAAACAAATGAAAGCAAAAGAAGTGAAATCGAAGAACTTTTTTCTGTGAGTCGTTAAATGAATCGAATAATTGTTTCGTGAATTGATTTTCATATTACAAATGGGACACTCCATCCATGCTATGCTTGTGCTCTCAAATGAGTGATCATTTATCTGATGTGTTTTCATATTATCTTCAGTTTGGGTTATGTGCGGACAGTGAGAACACTGTTGATGGGTATGACTCGATATAATGTGTTGAACGTAAACAGAAAGGGATGACATCTTCTCAGAACAATACATACAATTATAGACTAAACGACGACTTAAATGATGACAATTTATGATTAAATGAATTAATACTTGATTTGAATCCTTTTGATCCAATTTAGAGCCACATTCGGGACAAAACAAATCATTTTCCTCACAATTGGAATGAAGTTTATTATGAAAGGATTGACTGCAATTTGTGGCACAAATTGTCGGACATATTCTACACTGATTTAGAGGAATAACGATTTGTCTGTCGGCCAAATGCTGTTCTCGAGTCCACAATGAATTGAAACTACTCTTACATTCCGTACATTTCAACTCTGAATTACTCGACTTTTTTATCACAAACTTTGTATTAATTGAATTATTAGAAGAATTTATTGTTTTTCTCTTATCGTTTCGATTGATTTCAAATATTTTTTTATTGGTCTCTATATTGGATTCAATTGACTTTCGATGGGAACCAATTGTCAAACAATTTGTGGATTCGAGGCTCGATTTCTTTCGAGTCCCATCTAATGGTGTTTTCTTGAGTTCGGGACAATTATCTCCAATACTCTTATCATTTGAATCGGTTTTTAAGAAAAGATGTTTCAAATCAATTGGTTGTATCACTACTTTTGACAGTTTTTGGTCGATCTTTTCGTTGTTTTGGTTATGAGACCTAATGTGAGACAAAAGAGCGCATCGATTAAAGAAAAACAAATTTGTTTTGCATTTATCGCAGAAATATGTGATTCGAAGTGACTTTCGCTCCAAATGTGAGGTAAGACTCGATTCGTGAATAAATTCATCGAAACACTGATCGCAGATATATTTCGATATTTTTATGTCATTTAAAGCGATTGACTTTAAATCGATTTCACTTTTAAATGGTTTAACCAAACATTGAGTCAATTGTCGATAAACTAAAGAATCGGTTCCATTATGTGGTCGACCAGAAGTCGAGTCCAACTCAGAAGACATTGACTTTCATTCAAACAAATTTAAAATTCCTTCAAATCTAAAGATTTATTTCACACAATATTTATACTTTTATTTAAAGATTTTATCACTTCTTTAAATATAAACTCTTTAATCACTTCTCAAGAAATAAATTCATTGAATTAAATAACAATTAATTAGTTTTTATCAAACATTTAAAGACTCAAAACGTCCGACAATTAATCGAATCAATTGTTTTACTATTTTTGAACTCAAATTCTAAATATAAATAACGTCTTAAAGCTATCACTTATTCAATGAATTTTTAATTGATTTTTATTTTTTTTAATTTAATTAAAATTAATCCCAGAATTTATTTAAAAGTCTTTCAAATTTGAGTCGATTATAAAAATATATATTTACTCTTTTAAATATCTAAAAGTTTTCAGAAAACTTTTTTTTATGAATGAAAGTGCCAAGATATATGACTCTGATAGGTGATATTTTTAAAATAAAGTTCTCCTTGCTAAAAATAATTTTGAAAATATGAACACAATATCTTTATATTGTATTAAAAGTTATTTTTAATAAATATAATGTAAGTTATAAAGGAATGCTTATTATGGTATTTAAATTGAAAGTATGTAAGTCTTGGTTATCCCATATGTGTTGTCAGCATTTCGTCAACATTTGTTTTCATTCATTATGTGATCAAAACATATTTCAAAATACATTTTTGATAAATTGTTTGATATTATAATTAAATAAAAGTTTTAAATAATTTCATTAAATTGTTTTTAATTGAATTTAAATGTTTTCTTAAAAAGTAATGATTTAATTGATTTCAATGCAAAAAAGGGGTCGAAATGAATACAAAAAAATAAAATACAATAAATTAAATGATTTCGACGACAATAAAGACTCGGATAATGAAAGTCTATATTCTTTTGATTCACAATATTTTCAATTAAAAAACAGACAAAATGTAAGCCAACGAAAGCCATTCCCCGATTCTTCGGAACCTTTGGTTGAATACATTAATTATGAGATTAAACCAAATGAAAGTCTTCAGACAATTGCCTTACGTTATGGGAGTTCCGTTTCCACAATTAAAAGAGTTAATAATCTTATGTCTGACCACGAATTCTATGGACTCCGAGTTATTAAACTTCCGATCAAAAAGTTTGGTATTCTTAGTGATGTTTTAGTTCATCAAATCAATAGTCAATCAAATCGGGAACTAAATATTTGGGACCAAAAATTAGATAATTGTCCAAACATTGAATCAAAGACTAAAAGCAATTCATTAGTGGTTAATATCGGAATTTCACAGCATTTGAGTCAAACTAATGGCGAAAATGCCTTCAAATTTCTCTCACATTTAGACGAAGATCTTAAGAAGATTAGGAAATCGACAGAAGATGTTATCAAAAGTTCGAGTCTTAAACAAATTTCACCTCTAAATGGATGTGATTTAAGTGATGTAAAGTCGTCGCAACCACTTAAGAGAAGTGCCTTTTTTGGATGCGATGAATCTGATTATGGAATTAATTGGTTTAATTTGTTATTATTAGCGTTTGTTTTATGTTTTTTAATTCCAATAATTTATGTCATATATAAGTCTTATAAGTGAATCACATAATAGTAATAATTCAAACATTTTTATTCAAAGACGTGACTCAAACTTTCATTCTTTCATTACTTTCGGACGAATTTAATAAATATTTTTATAAAAATATCACAATTTGTGAGTTTCTCAATAAGTGGTCAATAAGTGGGTCCCTCATCGATATTATCATCGGATTCATCCAAATAGTCGTCTCCGTTATCGAAATAAGAAAAGGTATAATCCGTTCCCTAATTTAAAGACAATATTTCAATAAAAGGGGTTTTAAATTACAATTTTTTAAACAAACAAAAAATGAATATAAAAAGGAATACCTCTTCAATATCTTCGACCTCTTCTACTTTGTCCTCATCTGATAAGTTGTTGTCTTCGACTTCTTTCTCACTTTTTTCGTCATCACTTTTCTCTTGACTCTCTTTTTTGACCAAATCTTCTAATCTTTTGTTTAGATCTTTATTTGGTTTTGTTTTAACTTTTTCTCTATTTTTTTGCTTATCTTTTGGCCACAACTCTGAAGGAAAGAGTCGCCACTCTTTCAAATTAAATAAATATTAATTCAAAGACTGAAATCAAAGAATTATTGAAAGACAAACCGATTTCGATGTCGTCGTTAAGAGACATATCGTTTGCAATGTTTTCATATTTGTCTGAATATCTCTCGATTTTAGGCTTTTCTTTGACCGGATTTATATAATACTTGGATGTCGTCAACGATTGTCTTAACTCTTGCTTTAAAGTTAACCAATAATTGTCGACATCGTTGTCGTGAAGAGGAAGTGCTTTTGAATCAATTGAAGGGAAATTTGGAGGAGGAATGAGTGTCGGCGGCGGCAAAACATCGCCACGACTTAATCCCATTGATTCCAATGAAAAGGTAATGCCATCGCCCCTCTTCTTAGCCCCCGAACGGCCGCCTCTTGACATCACTTCTCATATAATCTGATAAAAATAGGAAATGATTTAAAAATAAATCTAAAAACAATTAACAATAATTGAATGGTTTTGTGGAGAAAAGAGACTATTAAAGTTTAAACTAACATATGATAAAAGGTTACAAAACTTCGCTAAATAACAGTTTTTTGTGTTTGTGTTTGTTTGGGTTCATTTAATACCGAATATTATTGTCGACTGTTTGTAATCAATTGTTGTTATGACAACACATTTATTGTTTTATAATATTATTGTTTTTAAACATTAAATTAATTGAGAATCAAATTAAAGCCCAAAAAATTATTTTATTGTTTTTCAAAAAATTAGTATTAATTCAAACAAAACTTCAAATGAATTCAGTTTTAAATGTGTTTTGAATTCAGTTTTTCATAATTTATGTATATTTTTGTGTTGACTTTTGGCGCCGTTTTCTTCAAATTTCAAATATTGTCTAAAAAAACGAAATCCTTTGAATTTATTAATAATTAATTATTTTTAAAAATGAGTGAATTATTGATTCACATCGAAGTACTTCAAAAACAAAACAGTTTTTCTAATGTCGAAGAAGATAAAGGTTTGGTTTCCCAATGGATTCAAACAAACAATGAATTGGATTCAATCGTTAAACAATTGGATGAAAGGAAAGACACATTTGTGGTGATCGACAAATTGCCGAAACATATCTCCAATAATATCGAAGTCATTAATATTTCGACGAATCGCTATTCAGACGAAGACTCCACTCAAATGTCAAAAGTCTTTAAATATTATTTTTATCGTTTAAACTATGAAAGTATTAGTTGTGAAGATATGGAGTCAGACTCCGAGCAGTTGCCGTCCGCACAGCATACGATTCTTCCCTCAAATGAATTTCATGGTTTATGGGAAAGTTTGGTCTTCGAGAACAGCATAAAGGATCAATTACTTGATTTTGTCTTAACTTCTATTCTGTTCGCCGACAAAAAGGTTGACAATAAACTAATTAACTGGAATAAAGTGGTGTTACTTCACGGCCCGCCCGGAACTGGAAAGACATCTCTGTGTCGAGCGTTGGCACAAAAATTATCGATTCGTTTGAGGGATAAATACAAATCTTCGCAATTAATTGAAATCAATTCTCATTCTCTGTTCTCAAAATGGTTTTCAGAGTCGGGAAAACTGGTTATGAAATTATTTGAAAAAATTAAAGAATTCGTTGAAATCGGGGATCAACTGATTCTTGTATTGATTGATGAAGTGGAGAGTCTGGCGCACACCCGACAGATATCAATGAAAGGGAGCGAACCTTCGGATGCAATTCGTGTCGTAAATGCATTACTCACTCAAATTGATTGCATAAAAAACTTTGCGAATGTCGTAATCCTCACCACTTCTAATGTGACCGACGCTATAGACTTAGCGTTTGTCGATAGGGCTGACATCAAGCAATACATTGGACTTCCCGGCATTAATACTATTTATGAGATCTATCGGTCGAGTATTCAAGAGTTGGTTCGAAAGAGTATTGTTTCCTGTGATGAGTCTATTCTGTCTTATAATCAGCTCAAATGTTCTGAATATTTGGAGGAAGCCTTTGGATCGACTTTAGCCGGAAATTACAAACTTTTGCGAATTGCAGAACAGAGCCATTCATTTAGTGGTCGAACACTTCGGAAATTACCTTTTCTTGCGATTGCCCTCTACTCCGGCGGACAAATTCCCATTAAATTTCCACTTTTTCTCGACTTCTTATCAAAAGCCGTTTCCAAACAATTTGAAGACAGAAATGATTTGAAATAATTTACTTTTTATCGATTCATTAAAACATTTTAATACATCTTTTTATAATCTCTTAATAGATCTCTATTTTGTATATAAGTTTTGTTCGTAATTTCATATAAAATTTAAGAAAAGTATAACAAAATATTATAAAAATAGTGAAACGAATGCATTGTTTAAGGAGAGGGTTCTGTTCTTATAAAATATGCCACTTTATCAATGGGTACCTGATATTTACGCATCCATTTGCCGCCTCTAATCACCTGAACCAGTATCTCATCCTTCCACCAACCATTTGGTAAAAATATATCCCTTTCAATCTGTCCTTCTTTGACAACTGGGGCTACAATTATGTTGTCTCCAATAGAGAACTGGTCATCAATAGTGAAGGCGTCCCTATCGTCGCTCTGAGTCCACCACATCGGCCTTATTATAGGCGACCCATTCTTCTGGTATTCTTGAAGACATGTTTTCATTGCCGGAAGAATTAAATCTTCGCGTAATTTAAGAAGTTTTTTGGCCACTTTTATGATCTCGAGGTCATTATCGGGTTCACCGAATTGAATAACAGGAAGAAATGCCACGACTTGTAACCAACGCATATATAATTCTTTATTATAACCGCTTTCATTAACCGAACGAATTCCGCCGACTGTCCCGGAATTAATTAATGGATAACCCATTAAACCTAAAGATAGTACCGTTGGAATGATAGATCTCAAATTGTGCCAGGAAGAATTGCGAGATAATATCTTAACAAATCCTTTTAACTGATTAGAATCGACAGAACTGGTGGTTCCGATCAAATTACTTGTATTTATGGCAATTCTTTTCAAATGATTTAAATAATTGTCCGGATTTATCGTTTTGTCGACATTCATATGTCTCGGCATAAGAGAAGACTGTCCGCCAACAAAAAGAAAGCCGTCGACAGACAATCCTTTCAATATTTCATCGATTAATCGTTTTCTAAACCAAATACCGTTTTCTGAATTCGTTAAATTAATTAAACCACAAATATTTTCGTAATTATTGCCACAACGGGTCAAAAGGGGGACATTTAGTCGCGGATCACGAAATAGTCGATGATTGAGACTCGCGTTCGACAGAGTCTTAGAATGTAAGTCAATGTTTGGGGTAATCGTTAACAATATTTTAAAGCCTTTGTTGTGAAGAATATTAATGAGAAACGAAGGGTTATTGAATGAAGTCTTGTTCATTTTGAAATCACCGATTATATTCTCCCATCGAGAGTCTAATAACACTATTCCCGGTTCAAAACCATAACTCATAATTCTGTCGACATATAACTGAAGCGACTGATGAGTAAAGTTCGGCAAAACATTGGAATCTGTGGCCCAAATGAGTCGCTCCAAAAAAGTAAAGTCATCCATATTTTCAGTTTCACTGGAATTAGTTGTAATCTTCGGCTCCACTTTAGAGGAGTTGCCAACGAAATGGTTTTGAAGATCTGAGAAATTGGGTGCCGAACAGATATCATATTCTAAGTGAGCATAAAATCCGTTTGAATTTAACATATAATACGGAAATTGTTTTTTAGAAATAAAACACAATTTGTTCGGATCTTCAGTACTGTTGAGACTTACAAAAAGTGGAACATTCAAACCAACACTTATTCTAATGCCTTTCGATGAGAACCAGTGGCGGCCAATCAATGACCCAAAAGGACTGGTTTTAGAGGGAGAATGACTGGTCATAAACGCTGATTCTTCGATTGACATATCATTGAGCGGCCATTTAAGGCCATCGACGTCTCCCATTCCATACCAGAAGGAAGAACTCATATCAAAGCAGTCTTTAAGAACGGCATACTTTTCATAACTAATCCATTTGACGGCATAACAGGTAATATCTTTAGGAAAGTGTTTGTAATGAACAGTGAGATGTCCCCTATATTTCCAGTCTAAACATATTTTAGTGTTTTTCTCAATTGATTTGCAATTAATCGGAGGAACGTCTGAAGGAATATTCAAACCGAACTCAATATGCAATAAATCGCGGCCCTCACTGTTGAGGAGATCAAGTTTTTTGTAACTCTTGTCAAAATAGATTCGGTCTTTAATTGCCTGAACGATACGATTTCGGTTATAAAAATATCTTGTGCTCAGAATAACCACTAAAATTGAAGCAAAGAGTAAACCGACGACAATACGAAACCGAAATTCGGGTGCATTTCCTCGAATTAAAATCGCGTGAAGTTTGGCGGTCGAGCTCTGGATCTGTTGTTTTCGTGAAATTCTTTTACGTTTAGGAATTGCTTTCCATGTATTGGAGTCTTCAGATAATTGCAAGACTTGATTATTCCTTATATTTGATTTGCGTTGAAGTCGTGGCGAACCCGAATCCCTGGGGGTTTCGGATGGCGTGAAATCATAGGAAGAAATGGAAGTCCTGGCACTCGAACGGTAAGACCCAAATGTATTGTCACAACTGTTCGGTTCCGACAATGAATGCAAGTCTTCATTACTTTTATTCGCTTTTGACGACTCCTTTCAAAAGTATTTTAAATGAATTAATTTTGTCTCAAAACAGAGTTATTATTATATAACTTACCATAAGTTTCACTAATTTTATATTATATTAAATATTAATAAAATCATTGATTTTTTTATATTTTCTGAAGTCTTATAAAAGTTAATATAAATACTAATAATAAGATTAAGTAATAAATAGTTAACAAATAGTTAAGTTATTAAAATATCAAATTTACTAAAAAATGTTAATAAAATATGAAAATAGATTTAAATAACAAATAAACAAAACATTTGTTTCGTCTCTAAAAAAGTTTTGTTTAAAAATATTCATTAAAATTAAATATAAAAATAAATGTTAAGTGTTTTTTGATATTTTGTTATATTATATCTCAAAACAAATATAAAATGTTTTTATTCATTAAGAGATTACGAAAATTGAGTTATTAAAGTATTCCTCAGCCAAGGGAACAAATACAGGAGAACTCATTTATATTTACACTGTTTTATACAAAATATTTAATTTAGATTAATTCAAATAATTGAATTCACTAGACAACTTGGTTTTTCGGTCTCACATTAATAACAAGGTTAATCTTTAAATAAAACATTTGAATTCATTTGTATTTATCAAAAACGTATTACAAATAATTCTCTAATATTTCAAAACAAATCAAGCAAGTTCTAATTTTAAATACAGTCAAAGACCAATAATTTTAAGTGATTTGGTTTCGAGATTTACTTAAAATTATTGGTTACTTAAAAATATC
>JAQFZM010000351.1:0-36548 GCA_034695785.1 Galumna obvia
TTTTTAGGTACTACAAGTATCCTAGATCATTTTGGTGAAAACCGCTTTAAAATCTATCAAGCCATTCAAAAACTATCAAGGTTTAAGTGACTTACCATAGTTATGTCCTCAACTGTATCTTTCTCACTAAAGCTTTTGCTATCAAAAGTAACAATAATTAAATAAAAAGTATATACAATCATTGAAAAAGGACTTAATATTTAGATATTTTTTCCTAGATAAAATCTGAATGAGTTATAATTAAAAAATTTACTAATTATTTATTAGCTATAAAGTAATTTTCTATATAAAAATAATGTTTAAACAATTGCTCTAATGAGTATTCTTAATTACATTTTTAAATTAAGAAATTAACATTTTAGTAAATAATTTTAGTTTTAGTTCAGACATTTTAATAAAACTCGAATTTAAAATATAGAAACTTATCCTTCACGAAATAATTATTACATCAAAATTGGTTAAGAAATTTTGAACAAGTTCAATTCAAATTTTCAAAATTTTTAACTTCGCTAGCTATTTTATATAAAAATTTTATTAATGAATTTAAAAAAACAAAAATACACTTATCGAAATATTTTATATTTTCTTTCATATTCAATAAATTTAATTTATCTAACTTATATCAAACTTAAAATATTGACCAGATATGGCTAATAGTGGCCGCTCCCAAAACCCTTATACCCCACTCAAGACCAATAACCTCAAAAGACCTAGTGCTTGTCCATAGACGTAAGGATAAAATTCAATGTCTCAGGGGGTATTTTCAAGATTTTTCATCTCAGGGTAGTATTTTGAAATTACTTTCTACATCTCTGAAATAGACATCATTGAAATGGTACTTGATACAAATAATATGGTTATATTAGAAGTAAAAATGCATATATGGGATTAAAAGGAGGTATTTTGATTCTATTTCATTCAGATTTCTTCTAGGATAAACAAGTCCAAACCATTTTTTCAATGATAGTTTATCTAATAGTTTTACTTATTATATAAATTCAAATTTAAAATTTTTCAAGCTTAAATTTATTAATTCGTAAAACATTTGATAGGATTTAAAAAAGGATTGAAATTTTGTAGGGATGGTCAAAGGCGGCTGCTCCCAAAGGGGGGTATTTTGCAAAATACCCCTCTCTGGACCAAAAAACCTTAACAGACCTAGTGCTTGTCCATAGACTTAATGTTAAAGGTTTCAATGTTCCAGGGGAAGGGTATTTTGCCAATTTTGCTGCTCCAGGGGGGGGGGTATTTAGAAATACCCCCCCTATTGGCCATCCCTGATAAAGACCTAGAGAACCGTCTCAACTAAGAGCCAGTAATGTTTAAAGTCATTATCAATGAAAGTTTTGTTATAACTAGAGCTGATCAAATTCGTACTTGTAAGGTTTGTATAATACATAAGAAAAATATTTGACAATTCACTATATATTGATTATACGTAATTGTTTTATGTACAATACTAAAATGCTCTAAATTCAGTTTTAATTAATAAAATATTTGTAATTCCCAATTATGGATCATATTTGACAATTTTTAAATTTTAAACATAAAAATTTGTTTTTGGCGCCAAAATATAAATCGATAAATTTTTTTAGAAAAATAATAAATATGTTTATATTTGTCAATCGCAATAACTTTTATCTAATATTAAGCTAATTTTAATAGTTAAATATTGAGTTTATATGATTTTGAAGTTTTTAATTAATGTCAAAATTTTTCCTATATATTAAACCAACTTTACAGGTACGAATTTGATCAGCTCTACTCATTACTAAAACCCAATTTACAATTTTAATTAAAACTTTAAATAAAACATTATTTTGACTAGAACATTCTTTCCAATGAATTTTAGAAATTTTAAAATAACAAAAGTTCCAAACCATTAGAAATGTTAGAAATGTTTGTCTAAAGAAATGGCGTTTTACTACTCTTTTTATTTATTAACACTGATTTAACAGTTTTATTATAAATAAACTCTAAAAAGAAGTTCTCTTCTGTTTTATATCCTAATTATGGTTTAAACACAAAAATTAAAACAAAGAGTAAACTATGAAATTCTTAAAAATTAACTATTTTATGGTAACCATTGCCACAATATATCCTTGTAAATGAACCATGCTAATTAGCATCTTATTACTTTTCATTTGGAAATGGTTTGCAAAATCGAGGCAATGAAAGCCTTGACACAAACGCATCCATTGTCTGATGAGTTGCTATCAAATGAAATATGATTTCAAAATATTTATTTATAATTAGATATAAATAATTTAATAATTAATATATAAAAAATAGCGAATAAATGTATGGCAATAACTCTAATTTTCTTTAAATTAATGAAATGATCTTGGTTTAAATATAATATCTTCAAAAATAAATTTTAAATAAGTGGTCAAGATCACTTTATATAAAATAAAATATTATAAAATAATATAAAATATTAAAATTTAACCTTGTTTCATATTCATAACATGAAATTTACTGAAACTTTTGTATTTCTTGTTTTATTTTAGCGAATAAAGTGTTTTGAGATAAACATTTAAATGGAGTAAATATTTGAAAAATGTGTTGAATATTGTTTTAATTATTCGATTCTAAAACTATTCTAAAATAAATAACAATATATGAGATATAAATGCAATGCATTAAAAAAAATAGTCGACTGATTGTCAACTGATTTCAATCTTTTCCTTAAACGTCAAAAATAAAGAAAATATACAGAAATTTGTGATTCAAAATAACATATATTTCTTTTGCAAATCATTTAAAGCGATAAGAATTTGAATTATTTCTTAATCTAAAGATTAATTAATGGTTTGGTTTGCAATCATTTCTTAAAAGCATTAAAAAAGAATTTTAGATTAATTAGAGAACGAAATACTTTTTCTTAAAAAATAAATTCTTATTAAGAATTCGGGAAAAGTTTTAGATTTTTATTTGAGAGTAAATTTTAAGACAACTTTTCAGATCATTCGCCGATATATTGTTAGTCAAGAAAAAAGTTAATCACACCTACGACTGGGTTTGAATTATTCAATAAACGTATATTTGATACGAGATATAAAGAAAAAGCAAAAAATAAGCTCATAATTGATATATTTTTTATCTTTGAAGACACTCTCAAATCATTTGATTTACATATTGTTATTCCTTTGAGAGAATTACTCACTTCTGGGTTAAGTACTTTTAATGCCATCAAAATTCTGAATTAATTCACTCCATTCAAGAATTACACCAAAATCTAAACTAATTATTCAATTTTATTGTATTATTTCCTTTTTAAAAGTACCTTAAATCTAAAATCACCTTGCATACATACGCACACGCATTGTGTCAATTATAATGTGTGACACCCATAACCTCAAAGGAAAGCTTTATCATCAGTGCTATGTTCTAAGTTCTAAGTTCTAAGTTCTAGGTAATGTTGAGCTAATATTAGTTCGTCTAAAATGTTTAACTTAATGAATGTTTCGCTTTTGTGTACATTATATGAAAACACAATTTTTTGGATTTATTTTTATTAATAAATGTTTTTATATTAATAGAGTTATATTATGTGTGAAAAAAGTAATTAAAACTATTGACCCCTAATTATAATTCAAATATAACTATCATTTGTACTGAATCTAACACATCCTTTGCTCATCATTGCTATCAAAACAATTCAAACACTTTTCAAACAAAAATAATTGTTAAAAGCTTTTAAAATTCAGATTGAGATAGATGAATATTTTGATTTATTTACTATTCATAACTTTGATAGATCATTTATATAATTATAATTACAATGAATTATATTAATAATAAACTAAACTCAATAAACATTTGCATTCAAATAGTTTGAGCAAGGTTTATTTTAGGTTCATTTAGGTTTAATTGAAAAAAAATAGTCATCAAATGATTGTAATTTCAGTGGTTTTAAAATAGTTTTGTTTAATTGAAGTCTTTGGCAGTGAATTATTAGACTACAACTGAGTTTTATGGCATTTCTTCCGTCTTATCGGGCGGTGGAGACCCCACTGAGTAGAAAGAGAAGGTGTGTGCCATCAAAAATAGTTTTAATGGACAACAAATAAAGACAAAACTGTATTTACGTATTATTTCTCGAAGAGAGAAATCGGGTTTTTTGTTATTTATTTCGACATTAATTCAAATTCAGAAAAGAAATATTCAGTGGTTTTTGTCTCTCATTTATAATGAAATTCATGTGAAATCCGTTAAATTTCAGGATTAAAATGAATTACATTATTGTTTATAAACAACTAAACGGTTAGGAAATATTAAAACAGTTCTGAATTTATAAACCATTCATCAAATATATTCTCTGAGCGCAACAATTCTCTATTCTCTCCGACAATAAAATAACTGAAATGCAATTTTAATCTCTAATCAGTTATTTTCGGGAAATTACTTTTCGTTTCGCCTCCGAATCGATTGCTATTCAGCTCCAGAATAGTGTTCTATAAATACTATTTTTACATAATTTCAAGTAATGAATATATAAATGAAAATCAAAATTTGAATTAATTTATTTACTTATCTATCAATCATTGATTAAATAACTCAAACAAAAATACAAATCAAAAGAATCTTAAATTAAAAATGAATTTAATTTGAATTCAGATGTAATTCAAAAATAAAATCATTTAATATTCATATCAGAATTCAAATCAATTATTTAATATTTAGATTAAAAATAAGAAAATTAATGAAATTTAAGCCAAAGAAATGGCTCTCAAAGTTGTCTCAACCACTATTGGATTATTGAATAAAACACTCAAATAATATGAAAGGATTTCTCATAAATACAAATCAATTTCTTGCACTTAATGTGAACGCCTTCGGAAAAGCATCACTTTTTCTCTCATAACTAATGAAATATAGAAAGAAATCGAAATTTATTTCTCATTAAATAAATTTTTATTCAAAAAAAATCATAAGTTATTATATAATGAAAAATGATTTGATTTCCATTATTTTCAATAATTTCTATGAATTATATAAGAAAAATGAAATAATTGGCACTAAATTAGATATTATTATAAATTAAATTAAAGTTAAAATAAAAGAAATAAAAAATAGTTTCAAATAATTTTTAAGTTATAATTATTCTTAAGATAACTTTGTTTTTATATTAGGAGTAGTTTTTATTTTGATTTAAATAAGAAAAGAGTGGTCTATGAATTGGTGTGAAGAGCGAAAAGACGTTTCTCTCCGAACTCGATCTGATCCCTAACCTTTCGAATGTCAACAATTAATTTGGACTTAAGTTTAATAAATTCTAAGAATTCATTTAAACTTTTTTCACTATTTTTAAAATACTTTTTAATGATTTTGTCTTCAATTAAATGATTTCTGTGATCAATACTGACTCTGAGCTGAAGGGCCTCTTCCAACTGTTCTAAGAGTTTCTCCCTTTTCGACACTAATGACTGGATTTCATCAGAAAAATTAGTCGACGAATAGACGGTTTGTTTGTCTCTAATCTGTTGTAAATCATTTGGACTGACTTTCAGTTTTGTTGACTCAAAAACCATTGAATTATTCGTTGAGTTTTGTTTGCGTTTGCTTTCATCGCATTCATTGGACGAACAGTTTTGATGACTTTTTTCTTTGATTTGCGTTTCGATTAGTTGGAGCCGAGCACTAATCGACAGCAAAAGTCGAGTAACTTTTTCGGTTTCATCGCAATGCAAATTGATTTTTTCAGATTCCTGTGCTGTCAAACCGAGTCCTTTCAGTTGATTCCTGAGGTGTTTTCCTAACATTTCATTGGAATCTATGTCATGAGTTAAAGCCATTTCTTCAGATCGAAGAGAATCCAGTTTTTTGTTCAGTCTTGAGATTAGATCCAATTTATTAGTCAATAAGTCTTCATTACTGAGTTCAGCACCGGTATCACCAATGAAAGTGTTGGCCAAATCGATAGGCGATGAGTTGTGCGCTGATATATGGCTATTGTCGCTGTCGTAATGACTTGTTTTCGCACATTTCTTATTAGGCCATAACTTAGAGTAAGCCCAGGGAACCGCTGTCTCTATACTTTCTATTGATTTATAGTCTGAGGGCTGTTCGCTATTTGTTGTTTGAGTCGTTGGCACTTCATTTGGCTTTTGATTCATAGATTCATTTAATTCAAGTGACGGTTCGATCTGTTGTATCACCTCTTTTGGTGAGGAACTGCCACTCTTTCGATTTAAAGTATCAGTTGTTTGAGTCGCGATCTCTGACTTTTGTGTCACGACATCATATTTGAGACGAGTCGGCGGTGACGACGCTTTTGGTGGAGACGGCGATCGACCGGTTTGTTGGCCTTTAGACACATAATAGGTTTCGTACATATAATGACTTCCATTTGTGACCCGTTCTGACTGACATTCCTGTGGAGGGGGCGGTAGCGGCAGATCTGGAACTACATATTCAATGTCTGCTACAATTGTTTGAGGGGGCGGTGGAAGTGGTGGAGATGGAAGGGGTGGTGTAGACCCCAAATGTTGACTACTATTTTCATAGATGTTTTCGTGTACCACCAAATGGACTTTACGCGAAGGCACCTGAAGTTAGGAATGGGTTATATCTACTGTAAATATTGTGAGAGTAATCCAATCGACAACTTTATCGTCAATTTTTTGAAATAAAATATTAAAATCTATTGAAACGACAAAATTATCAAAAGAAGTGCCGCTCAGATAAAAAACTTAAAGCTTTGTATTGTATTGTATTGTGTTGTGTGGGAGTAATAAATAAATTTCATTTGAATTCAAAAGAGAAGAGAAATTCAATTTCAAGTCTGGAAGTAATAAAAGTAGTGGTGAAAAGGCGTTCGGATTCTCACCTGAGGGCGAGTGGAAGCGTGAATTGTGTCTAAGTCTTTATTATTGGTAGTGTTATACCAAATCCAATAGAAAAACCAACCGAAGGTAAAGGCAATTACAAAATACGGAATCATTTCCCCAACACTTAAATACTGATTGAGTTTTAGGAAAGATATGAAAATGAGATAACAGTAAAACGAGAAAACCGGAACACTTTTAAAACAACGAACAAACTTTACATTCTTTCAATGAAATGCAATCAAATATTAAAACAAGTGAAGACACTTTTATAAGAAGTCTTTTATTCAAAGAAATTGACAGATATTTTGTAAATAAGTCTACAAAAATAGCACTTCTTTACATCCAATTCTAGAAAATAGAGAGAGAACTGATCCAAAAGCATAACATATATATAATCGAAAGAACCGATACTTCCAACAGTTTTTGATGGAAAACATTATAAATGTTAGCATCAAATAGAGAGTAAAGACATAAAATAAGTAGACTTTCCTATTGTATGATTTTGTCGAAAACTTCTAACACTATTTCTACTCAACTCTAGGGTAGAGCACGAGTAGAGTAGAGTAGAGTCGACTGCGCACAAGTCAAGAACATCTATCAATCTTCGAATTAATGTTATCCTATGGGATACTTTCCGGACTGTCCTCTCATCAAAGTATTACTATTAAACCTAATTCCGAAATTAGAGGACACATTAATGTTTGGACACAGAATAGGAACTAAAGAGAATGATTGAAGCAAAGAGAGAGCAATATATCTAATATTTTGTTTCTGTTCTCCAACACAACCGACACATTTGATGACAGAAAACTATCGACTCAACAAAACAGAGTTATTGTCATTTGGCTCTCCTTTTGGAACATTTAATGGAAATGTCAGACAACTACTGGTTTTTGTGAAAAGAAACCTAAAATTAAAGCATTGATGAAAAATCGAGTCCTAAAATCAATTGGAATTACATTATTGTTTAAGCCATAAGACATACAACTAATGGGTTGTTATCAGCAAAACTGGAAATACACGCAATGAAGAGCTATGAAAAGAGCTAACTATAAGTATCGGAAATCAATGATTCACTCGTCTCTATGTTATTATTATAAGTCTATTCACTGCTTCTGTTGAATGAATACTCAAAACTAATGACAATGTTTTCAGAATTGAGTCATATTTCAGATAAAAACTAATTCAATGAAAATTCGATTATTGCGTGAAATGCGATACACGACTACAGACTGTTTGACATTTGCCATCACTCCTACGGTTAATCCATTGGACAAAACCTGTAGATTATATCTCATTCTTATTATGACTTCAATTCTATCTTAAGTGTCAGATATGAACAGATACTCGACTCGAGTCACTCGACCATAACCTCAGACATGTTTTTAGTGTTTTAAGCGGAAAATCGGATTCGTTTAATAAGTTATTGAGTATTTGTAAACTAACCTGACTATTATCATCCGCTGTCGTTTGAGTCACTGAATTATTGGAGTTCTCGTGTTTTTCCTTTTGTTTTTGTTTTAAGTAGAACTGATAGACAGCCCTCTTCTGAATGGCTTTAATTTCCGGATCCGAAGTTCTTTGAGATTTAGACGTTTCAATGGTTCGAGAATTTGAAACCATTTTCATAGTTGAGGCCGTCTTAACAGAACTGTCATTAACTGTGGCCACACTTAGTTTGGGGGGAGTTTTGGGGGGAGGGGGCGGAGGAACTTCTGCTTTGTAGGCGGGAGTTATGTTGGAGGGAGAAACAGATTTATCAGAATAGAGAACACTCGCCGATTCCCTCTTAGGCTGAACTACTTTAGAGCTTTTGGCGATTTGTGATGAGCTGCCCGTTGAAGAGATACTGTTCCGACTGTTGTTATAAGTGGTATTCGTCGCGTTTGTGCTCAAAGAGGACAACGACGGCGAGTGAGTGATAACCGATGACGAGGCCGTGAAATAATCGGATGTCGTCACTAATGAAGTGACACCAGAAGTGACGGACTGATCACAAGACCACGACTCAGTCAAAGGCTTATCATTGAACTCAGTTTCGGGAAGCAATGGATACGTTTGACTGAATTGTTTCAAATCAGAACTTTCCTCGTATTTGTGGCGGAGATTAATTAAACTTTTAGAGCAACCGATATGATTGACCCGATTTTCAGAATAACTCTTCATATAATACGTGGAATTATTATTCTTATAAAAGTGTCCGCAATCGTTGGTCTTCACTGAAGAATCTGTGATAAGTTTATTATCTAATTCTTGAACGTCTGGAGTGAACTTTCGATTAGAAGCTAAACTCGAGTCTCTCACTGGAGGTGTGGGCGGAGGAGATTCATCCGTTTCGTAACGATTGTCTGTACCGTAGGAAGCAATAAGACTTTTCTCACGAGATTTCCAAAGTTGGGAACCATTTGTTTCAAGTTTTTTAGGTAAATATCTTTCATTATATTTAGTGAACTGATTATCACCAAAAGCTGCGCCACAAGATTTGCGCGAAGAAGACTTGAGAACAGGTGCGAAATCAAATCCAGATTTAGACGCCAGAAGACTATAAACTGAAGACGGCGTCGGATTATTTCGATTATGAGATCTCTTTTTCACTATATTTTCGTCCGAATCTTTATCCAGATTTCCGGGCACTGACTTTGCGGGCAATACAGGCAATGCTGTCGACGTTCTGCCATCTGTATAGTGATGTGTAGATCCCGTAAGACTTGAACGTCGATTTCCACTGAATTGAACCTGAAGTGGAAGATTAGATGTGGATTTGGCGGTCGACCACTGATCACAATATTGATATGCACTGAAAACAAACACAAATTGTTTAAAACAAATTAAAATCAGAGATAGAACTCACTTTTTATTTGCTGCAGTTCTAGGGCTGAGACTACCACCAGTCGATACGGAGGAGGCGTTTGAGTCCGAACGGGAGTGAAAGTAATTATTTGAAAAGGCATTCGTGGTGTTGGGGTTGACGTTCTGTCCGCTCCAATTGGATAATGAGGCCGACGCTGATTCATATCCGCTGTCTTTCGTTAGTTTTCGATTATTAATGATATTATTATCGTTGTTAACACTATTTGTATATAAATTATTACTGTTTGCGTTCCTATGATTTTGATGCCTCTGTTGAGCGCTGGCCAACGCTGAAGACAATCCTCTCATATTTTCATATATTCTATCGATATCGTCGGTATCATTAGTAATGGGTCCGACCCACGACAAGTGTTGTGTTGAATGTCTTAAACTAATGTCAGATTCATTGACGTACTGTTGTTTATAGTAATAAAGTCTGCTCTGAAGGGTTTCTCGAGACTCAAAATTTTGTTGATTTTGTTGGTTATAGAATGAGAACTCTTTATCCGCTTTAAGCCATTCGGGAGAGTCTTGTGATAGGTTTTTGAAACTCGTAGTAGTGGTAGAGTTGTTAACGCTTGTAGTGATGGCATGATTCTCATCCCTCTCCTCATTCCTGATTCGACCTGATTTGTTAGTCTCTGACTCATAGACATTAATATTGGGCGCAATGGAAGCGTTGGGCGCATTTGATGTCTGGAAACTTGATTTTAGTTGCCTTCGAGTACTGTTATTACAGGAATCTAAACGTCATATTCACCAAAACGTCAATAAAGTCGATCCAAACCATTGAAGACAAAAAAAATTAGAAATAATTTTTTGCTTAATTTAAATGACTTTAATTTATGAGAGATAAGCAAATCAGTGACAAAACCCGTGTTTTTATAATTTTTTTATAACACATTTCTATAAAATTTGGTCACATATTTATTGAGAGATTAATTTTATTAAATAAATAATTGATACGAACCAAAGTTAGCGCTCGTAAAGCCATAAATCTCGTCGTCGTCACAAATGGAAGCGACAGCAGTAGAGCCACCACTTGTTGCCACTGATGTCGATGTCGGAGACGATGACTTTCGCGCACAACTATTAGTTTTGCTCTTAGATATACTCTGCTGTTCGACAGCACCAGATGTTATCCCCTTAACAGAAGTCGGCCTATAATTAGAGGAAAATAGAATTTAAAATTCAGACAAACGAAGAAAATCTTGGATTTAATCGAAACAAATTTTAGAGGACAGAGGGGTTACTCTCTCTGATCGAAACTCATGCATAAAATGCTGAGTTTAGTCGTTAAGTAGTTTAGCACTACTTTCTCTCGTTTGTCCTAAAAACAGAATACTATGAAATGTTGTGCCCATTGTTTGCCATTTGAATACTTTGGCAGAACTACTGCTCATAATTTAAATATTAGTTTAGAGTTTAGACCAAATGATAACTAATCTGTAATATAATATTTGAATTTAGAGCTGAATAACATCCCATTAGTGTCTCTATTGTCAGAGTTTGTGCACTAATTTGTAAAATAATAGCAGACATTAAACGTTGTGTTAAAAGAACTGTTGAATTGTCTGCCATTTGAAACGCATTTGTTATAAATAATCATTAGTTTAGTTTAATTTCATTATTATTAGGCATTTGTTTAGTTTAAAACTGTTATCAGAGATGTTTTTCAATGACTGGCTTTAATTTGATCTAAACTCTTGACTCGAATAAAAAGTATTTATGTTCTGATAATAAATTAAATCAAACGATAACTTATCGAAAGGGTTTTTGTCTGAATTTAAATGAAATTATATATAAATGGGAATAATATTCGTGAATAAAAGCAATAATTTATTGTAATCTAATAACTCAGTGTTTGATGTGAGGCCACAAAATGAGACACAAATGCAAACCATTGTTACTAATATTTAATACTTTCAAAGATATTTCATCAGAAGTTTCATAAAATTATGGTTATGTGAGAGACAGTCATAAATATCTTAACATTGAAGTCGTTGGCAATGATTTGACGAATGAGTAATGAATGCAATACTAATCGAGTCCTACACTCATAGCAACTCATTTCCACTCATTTTCACGGCTTTAGTACCAAATATTCATTACATTAAATAACACTTAAGAAACATAAAAAACTAGTGATTAGTCGACTAAAACACTCAGACTTTGATTAAGTGATCCGTCGATTGGACTCTGGACTCCACTCCAAATGTTAGTCAAACACTGGTTTTGTGTCAAATCGATTGCGGAAAACAATAACCAAAACAAAGACAAAGAACTTTAAGCAAAACATGGGTTAAGTTAAAGCAAAAAACCCGAAATTTGTGTGAATTTGAGTGAATGACTCAATTCGTCACTTATTTATGAAAAGTTTTCCTCAAAACTATAAAACTATAAATAAAGGGTTCACTTAAATGTCGGCAAAAAAGAGTCGGAACCAGAAATACCTAATTTTATTCTTTTTGTTTTGAGCCTTTCCTAGAGATCGTCTAAAACTGGTCACTCTTTCCAATAGTGTGTTGGAAGTGGTCGAAGACTGAGTGCTTTGTGTGTGAGAAGTGGTCGGTTCTAACTGTTGCTCTTTTACTGTTGTTATGGTCTCGTCATCGGTTTGTCTTGGGTTGAGTCCATTGCCAGTATTGGATCCATTGTTTGTATTATTATTGTTTGAGGCAATGGAAGTGTTGGTCGTATTGTTTGCCGAAGACTTACTCGTGAACTGAAACCACGATCTGATGCGCGACTCATTGGTTACACTCATTATTAAATCATTAATGAATTCATTTGTTTACTAAATGTTAGCACTTAATAGACGCTATTATTTCATATTTTCATAATTAATACAAATGTGTTGTCAATACTTTTGAATAATAATAATAATAATAAATAATAGCTTTAAATATGAAATCAAAATAATAAATATATTTTTGTTGAAATCAAATGCAAAACAAAATATGAGAGCAAACAAAACACAACACAAAAGACCTGAAAATATTATTATTATAACTGTTATTCAAATTCAAATCAGATTTGAAGCCATTATTTAAAACAATAGTTATTAAAATCAATTATTAAAAATAATTGAGCGTTAATTTAGTTGACATTTTAAACTATGTAGAGTTTAAACAATAATCCAGGTCTAATGGCAACACTCACACATTCACTTAAAGTTTGAGCACAAGTTTTATGACATTCTTCAGGTCTTTTGCCACAAATCCAAATGCTTTGAAAAGTTCTCTCTTTCTCTGACTTCAGAGGCTTTTGAGTCAAAACAAGAATTTCAAGTTTTCGTATATAATGGCAGTCAATACAACCAATGCTTATCCAATGCTATGGACTCTAAGCTATGGAACTATACTTCAACACTAAATAAAATGTTTTCAGCATTTCTTCTCTTTATATATATTTTTTTCATTTCAACCATTCGTTTGCTATCAGAGGCTATGACTTTGCATTTGAATAAAACTTTTTATTTCTCTTCACTCTCTTCATAACTCAACGTTTAGACCCGTTTCCTCTCATATCAAAACCATTTGAATAAATATCTCATTTCGGATATTAATTAAATTGAAATTTAATTTCGTTATATTTTTTTAAATTTCTTTTTGGGTTTCTTTTGAATATTTTTTTCGGATAAAATCCCAGTTTTTTATTTCCTTTTGACTTATTATATGAAAAGCATTTAATTGTTTATTAAATACTAAATATTAGAGGAAAATTGAGCTAACATTTGCGTAAGACCTGGCTGTCACTTTTTTGAAGGCTTCTATAAGTTTATCGATTATCTCTTATCTCCGATAAAATGAAATTCTTTAAATCCTATTATATTTTATGTTTGGAATTTCTTCGCGCAAATTATTTACAGATTATCATAAAAAATGTTTTATTGATGAAAATAAATCTACTTTTTCTTCAGTCAATTAATTATTCGAAGATAAGCCGAAACCGACGTTAAGAAGGCTTTTGTCATTCATTATATTAAGTGAATGTCAAAAGACTTCTTATTTAAGAGGAATTCTTTGTTTCATTTGTGAAGTGACCACTGATTTGCATAACTATTCAGACGTGGAATAAATCGTCTTTAAATGATTCAGTTTTTGATGATTTTCTCAAATCAGAGCTCAGAATGAATTTTGTGAACTTGAAGTCAATGTATTGAATGGTTTAAATGTATTCATTGATTGCATTCATTGATTGCTCCACTTTTTATGTATTCAATTCGGGATAAAAATATTTGTTTATAAAGATTGTTGTCAGTGCTATAACTGCTCAGAGAAGTCATTTTGATGGGCATAACCAGGAGTATAACCAGAAGTATGAATAGCAATCAGGGTCTAAATTCTGGTTCACTCATACCTCTCATACAACAAAACCCAACCCATTGGTTACAAACAATTTGTTTCTTAGCTCTTATACTCTCCACTATATTAAGGGACATACACATAATACGTAGCCATGTAAAGAGGAAGGGGTCACAATTATGAATGTGTATAACAATATAGGGGGCTTTAAATGAGAAATTATAAGTACGTATTTTTGTTATAATAAGTATTTGCATATCATTTATAATAGAATTTTAGTTTTTATAATATCGTAAATGTCATCATTTTTTGCAAATTTCTCTTTAATTTCGTTTTTTATCGTTGAAAAGAAAACTGATTAAATAAAAAGTTACTTGGTTAAACAATGAAAGATTAATATCATTATGTAACTCGTTTTGACATATGACCATGCTCAGACCAAAAATTCCTAATAAAAAATTGAAAGATGCTTTGAAAAACATTCAAAGACAAATTTGAAGCATGCACAAACATCATTTGCTATTAATATACAAAAATATTAAAGTTATATTCAAAAACTTTAATATTTTTGTATATTTTTTAGTTTATAATTTTGTTATCCATAAAAATAAATGAAAAACTGCTTAAAAATACATTTTTCAAAAAATATCATTAGTTTTAAATATATTAAAGTTTTGTAAAATTTTTTGTTATCCATACGATATAACTAAAGATTACAAATATTTTTAAAAATGCATTTCATTCGTTGAACGCAAATAATCTAATTTTGTATTTAATAAATCTAATGTTGAATACTTTCTTTGAAATGTTTACTAAAAAATTATCAAATATTATGTTCACATAAAAACCATATGAATGGTATACATATCGCTCTCTAAACTATTTTTTTTTGTAATATTCTATTTTTAGTCGATTAGTTATAATACCCGTACCTTTTATTTGTGATTTTTAAAATGCAAGTTCACTTCATAAACTTATTTCTTGGTATTGGCATAAAAACAGAAAAAAATGTAGAGTCAGGGCATAATTATTTGACTAATACTCTAACATTGATCTGATTTTTTTTAATAAAAGTGTAAAATTATATGATATTTCTCTCTGTTATTAAAATAAGTTTAAATTTAATGATTATTTTCTGAGTAAATAGTTTTGTTCCTAAAAAGGCAAACGATAGGAATGTTATTGAAAGGACGAGTTTTGGTATTTCATCGTTTGATCGTTTCATCCCTAAATAATTTGAAATCATTATCTGTGATGTGTATCATAAGTCTCTCGGATTTCATTTCCTAATGATTTTTCAAACATTTGTGTCATTTTTCAATAATTTAAAGCCATATTCGGAAAGAAATAAAACATTGAATTTGGAGTCTTTGATAAAAAAAGGGTTCATTTGATTAACACTTCGTCTAATAATTTATATTATGTAACAAAATATTTATTATGTTTTGTCGTTTCACCGAATGTTATCTCAAATAATCCTTTCATTTCATATGAGAGAAATGGTTTGCCTTCATTTGAGACGATATAATAAAATTAATTGATTGCTAACATTTAACAGCAATACTCATAAATATGAAAATTCTTGACTCGTTTGAATTTTCAAGATTTTTACATCATTTCCAGTTGATAAATAACAAGGAAAAATATTTCAATAAAATAAAATATTAATGATCCTTTCAAATGTTAAGTCGAAGTTAAAAACTTTTGGCATTAAATGTCATTTACATAATGTTTTAGAAAATTCTATAATTTTTGTTTGATTTGCAACAAAAACTCCGAAACAAAAACTAATATAAGAGAAAGTTTAGACAATTTTCTAAAAATATATTTTTGTGGATAAAAAAGTTGAAAAGATTTCCAGGATTTGACTCATTTTTCATGAAATGAGGCAATCAATCGTTGCCTTCATTTAATGAATTGCTTTTTCCTTTTTTATTGACAGAAAGTTTTGGTGAAAAACTTTGTAAATCACTTTATGTTTTCAATTGACAGACATTTCATTTGATAACAACACAACTCTTAATGCAAAAGAATTTTATATAAAGTTTTGTTACTTTAGAGTAGAGTCTAAAAAGTCTAAACTTTAGATAAAAGATAATTAAATTATGGTTTTCTTCCCGAATGACATTAGAATAGAAATGCTATTAATCCGATTGATATGAAATTTATTTCATCGGTAATTGACATTGAAATGTGAAATGTGTGCTAAATATCCAGAAATGCACATCTCTTCGTACAACACATAACATATGACTGACCGCTAGGATTATACTCCGATATAATAATAAAAGTCAATGACCTCAGCATAAGAAGACTCGAATAAAAATAAGAAGCGATTACTTGTTTTGATGGAAGTCATAGAAGTGAGAGAATGAAGAAATGGAGAAATGAAAAACACAACATATCTAACCGTATTTGCAATACTCATCCCCTCAAATGTTTCGTACTTTTTATGACTGATTATATTTAGGCAATTATTTCTTTCCTTAATTCTATCGATTGTTTGATAGACACGCAAAAAGAGCTAGATATAAATTATGAAAAATTACTTAAATTTGTTATCTATTCAGTTATTTTAGAAAAGAGAGAAACTTTTGCTTTTATTAGATATTTAATCGAGAAAAGCCTTAAAGCAATTATTTATTTGTGCATAAAGTTGTTCAGCTCTGGCAAAGGTTTGCCTGTTTTTCAGGTTAATCATAAAATAATTAAAATACAATTCAATATTATTATAATATCCGAACGAAAAATACTAATATTCCTGTTTTTTAGTGAAATAAATACCATTAAATTTTTCATTCTCTCTCTCTCTCTCTCTCTCTCTCTCTCTCTCTCTCTCTCGCACTTTAAATATATAAATATAATCACATTTTAATCTAAATAATAATTAATTGTTATTCGTTTTCTATATTTGAATATAAGGTTTAAGCAAAGGATAGATTAACTAATTTTATAAAAAAAAGGTAATAATTAGTTCAGTCATTGTTCACTCATTCAATTGAGGAAAAGTAAGAAAATATAATATAAACATATTCAGTGATCAAAACACCTGATATATCAATAAACGGATCTTTTGAGCTAAAAATTGCCGAAAAGTTATATTTAAAAAAAAATTCAACAATAATTTGGTGTTTGTTATTGTGCTGTTCAACTATTTGTGGTTTGTGTTAAAATCTATCACACATTTTGCTCTTATTTAGAAAAGTTATCTTATGTGCCATTTATTCATTCTTACAAATTGTGTTTCACTTTTGATTTAGTTTTCAATTTCCTATTATTTTCCTTAAAATTTGTGATTATCTTATTTTCTTATCATTTTCATAGTTTTGCATAAAATATATGATTTACTATTTTTATCTCACAATAAGTTGAATAATAAAAGCATTCAATACTTACAATCCTTTAAATACATTAAAATTCTTTTGCCTTCAATTATATTTATGGAGTGCGAAGCGCACCATAACTATGATGTCAATGCATTCTTGCCTTAGAGTTTGTGTCATTCTCTTTACCTGTTTTTACCTTTTGAATGATTTTTAACTCTGACGTTATCCTCTTCTCTCTGCAAAGGATAGACTGGATTTGAATCGCTTTAATAATTAATATAAAACTCGATTTTTATAATCAGAAAATTAATTCTCATTAATTCCAATCAATTATTTATTATCATAAAAACAGATAGACTTTAGAAATGATTCGCTAATAAATAATAATTATTATTCAAAATAATTTATTCGCATTCAATCTGTAATTATAGATAAGAAAAATAAAATTTAAAATCGATTTTAATCGAAACTAATTAACACTCAATTAAAGATTTTAATCGTCGATCAAATTCAGAGACTTTTCTTCTATAATACGAAATATTTATATTTTTATATATTTTTTTCATTTGAGGAGAGAATACAACTGAAAACGGGAGTGCATACAAGGAGAGGGCGACCAACCCTAACCTGTGTTGAGGTATGAGTTGTAGGACGTCCTTGCAATGTCGACAAACATACACTGATAAAACTATTCTTGCCTTCAGTGGCGTATTAAGAGCTCAAACAAAGCTAATGTTTTCTCAAAATTAGTTCATCTCTTTTAGTGAATATCAGTCATTAAAATCAAAAAAATCATTTATTTTTCGATAAATTTTTCTTAATATCATTAAAATCTGATCATTAATTCTTAGATTATATACACAAAAGCTGTGAAAACGAGCTCTAAGTCTACGCGACTGACGACTCGTGAGTATCGCATAAGACTCCAAATGAATGAGAAGAGAGAGAAAGAGAGAGAAAGAGAGAAAAAGAGAGAGAAAGAGAGGAAAATAACAATAGCTTTAGTGGTGTGGAGTAGAGCCAAAAGAAAAGTAGTTTTTTAGCCTACATTCACAAAATCGCAGTGAAAATCGTGTATAAGAACAGAACAGAACTGAACAGAAAAGAAAAATATATGCAATACTCTTATATACTTTTATAATTTCCTGTAGTTTAGGTGAAAATTGAACCGAAAATACTGTGAATAATAGCAATGAATACCCACTGAAAAGGGACTGAATAGGGACTGATGCCAACCATTTCAAGCATATGTCGAGTGTGGAGCACCACAAAGGAAGTGTGGACTTTCCCTCATACCATATGACAGAAAAACACATTTTTTCCTAGAGAGGACCAAGGAAGAATAGATTAAACATAAATACAGTGAGACTATACCATACCATTGAAAGCCATGCCTTAGGAATTCCATTACATCTGCTCTTTAGAAATGCCATTAAATGTTTGTTAAGGCATTCAAAGTTGTTTTCAAGTTTGACACTTAGTTTCAAATCAATGCTCGTCCAGACTTTAGTATTTTAAATGTAATTTACTCTTTTAAACTTTATAGCTTAGTATTTATAACTAATCTTGCTCATTATTTTAGTTTAAAGAAAATGTTAGGTCACAAAAATCTCATAATTATAAGAATTTTTATTATTTTTTTCACTTAATTCTGCAATTATTCAAAAATCGAGTAATAATTTTATTGTGCTTTAAATGAGAATTAGTATTGAATTTAATTTATTTTGTGTTGAGTCATATGTTTACAGTTTTAATAAGTTTTACAAACATTTTCCCAAAAAATGACTGCAAATAATTATTATACAATCATAACAATTATGATAAAAATGAGAAAATTGTTACACAATTTTTATTAGTATTTAATGAATGGCTGATAATAAGTCAAAAATTTACAATTTTTATAAGTTAGCTAGCACAAATATTAGACTTTATGTGTGTTTCCTATTTGGTAGCCATTGGTATCAGCCTTACTGTTCGACCATTGAATCATTGCTCATAAGAATCGTTGAATTACAAGAATAACAAATTAAAGCCAATGAATGACACACTTCTCATAAACAAAGTATTTGAGAAAAAAATTAATTAATTGAAGAAAACAATTATAAAATAAATTAATGAAAATAAAAATTAGAAAAAACTCTTATTCTTGAAGTCGAAGTCAATTATATACAATAGAATTGAATGGCGGCGGAGGACTGCATTTCAATCTGACTCATTTTTGTCTAAAAAAAGAGAGATAACTATAAATATTTTTTCTTAGATTTTGATTTATTGCAAATGAATGTAAATAAAGTGAATAACTGACAGATAAGTAGCGCTTTTAGTTAATTGTTTTTTGATTTATAGTAATTAAAAAGCAATAAACATATGTCAGTGAATACCTGTCCCACTGTTTTGTGTCAAATTCAACACATTTTTGTTGCTATCGATTGCTATCAATTTTAATTATTTTTCAAATTTAAATCTCTGAAAGTGTTTCGTCAAATGAAGAGAATTTGTTTGACATTTCATTTATCAGAATTTATTTTTCTTCTCAAATCTGGTATTTAATTAACTAAACTTTTAATAAATTTTCCGCAAAACTATTCATTGCATTTCATTTTGTGAAACATTAGGAAAAGTTAAGAATAATTAGAAAATGTTATCGAGGAAACAACTTTTATGGCATCAATAGTTGCACTGTTTTGTGCCGACACTTTCATTAAAACAGAGTTCTAATAGATTTTTACTAAATGTTTGAAACCCTATCATATCTTAATTAGATTTTTCTAAACGACATTATATTTTATTTTCATTCATTACTTTCAATCAAAAGTGCTTTAAAAGCAAAAATATTTTGGAATTTCATTCAAAAATGTCTTTTTCGCTGATATTTTACTCAATCATCCATTAATATAAGATATAATAAGGACTCATTATTAATGAGGTTTCATATAAACGTGGTAAGAATCATATTTATACATATATGAACTTATATGAACACATGAACATGGTCTATTCGCAATAGAAATCAATTATTTCAAATAATTGATTTGTATGTCTGGCAAGAGTTCAACAGTATTTTATCGGATTAGATCTTACAAGAGTTGAGTTCATTCAAATTGAGAGAAAAACTCCGATTAAAAGAAAGAATGAATTTTAAGTCCAAAAAAATGGTTCGAAAGAAAATAAGAGAAAATAAGAGAACATAAGAGAGACTGAGAAGAGAGAAAAAAATGAAAGAAAAGAGCACTTGATCTCAATCAGAGAGTAATACAAATGAAACATAGAATTGGTTGTAATCTAATGGCAGTTGAAATCACATTACAACTAATGGATATAAATCACTCGACCATTAGATTAAAGGTTTTCTTTTCAACTTTTGTGTTTAGCGTTTGTGTTACCCCCCGTTCCATCATTTGATGAAAAACTGATAAAAACCTCATAAAAGCTTTACTTAAGAATTTTTTTATTCAATTTTTGTATTATAAGCACTTCTTTACTCTTTGAATGAACTCTTTATTGATTTTATTGACTATTAGTTAGGATTCAGGCGAAGGAACTCCACTTAAATTAGTTGTAACCATACCTGCATCCGATGAAGCCATCGAATCATTGTACTAGATATCATTGCTGCGTCGTCTCGCGTCTGTGGCGGACACCTCCAATTGATGACCGACTGGAGACGCAGTTTTGTGTTACCCGAGAGTTGGCCTTTTGTAGGAAATTCAATATTTTATTAGTTTATTGACTGCAGACTTAAATATATTTTCAAATCATTTAAGAAAAAAATGATTATTTTAATACATTTATCGTCATTTAAATTGAATTTTATGCTAACCTTTATAGCTATTGAAGACAGGGGTCCAGAGGGGAAGTAACTAAAAATTAAATCATACATTAGTTTTAGATTAAAAGATTGAAAAGTCTTAAAGAAATAAATGTATTTTTTTTTGTTGAAACAATATTTAGTTATCGTGTAATAAATCGAAGCATTATTTGCTAAAAACTATAATATCTGATAAAAACTATAAACTTTTATTACTTATATTCCAAATG
This sequence comes from Galumna obvia, assembly GCA_034695785.1. Lineage (NCBI taxonomy): Eukaryota > Metazoa > Arthropoda > Arachnida > Sarcoptiformes > Galumnidae > Galumna > Galumna obvia. Next base: position 21,355 of record JAQFZM010000351.1, read on the forward strand.
AATTTTAAAAGAATATTTGATTTTCGATCATTTTATGAGATATGAGAGAAGAAAATGTTTATGTAATCGAAAATTGTTTGGAAAAACTCATTTGTGAAGTAAGTGTTGAAGAAGTAAATCGTGACATATCTTACTCTGGACAGCATTGTTGAGTTGCATTCCATCAGTGTTTCCATTAAATTCAAGAAATGTAAGCTAACCGTTTCTGCCAACTATAAGGAGAGGAGAGGACAGGAAAACCGCATATACGGACAAAAAAAGTTATCGTTAAAAGAGAAACACATCTTTACAATTAAGATAATGATTGACAGAAATGTTAAAAAAGACTCAAATATTGAAATATATGTTATGTAACGAATGCCTTATTTTTTTATAAAGAGTGGAACTGAAAAATGCGTTCAACTTATAAATGATGAGATAGTAATGAAAAATATAAAAATTATTGAATCTAAAAATGGGATAAATTGTAAATCGAATCAACACTAAGCTATTAAATAAGACACTGACGGCTGACCTGATAGAGTCCCTCCTTTTAAAGATTTAGAAGAGTAGAGCAGAGGTGTAGTGTAAGCACAGGAATAAAATATATTATAAGTAAAAGCAAACATCAAATGATTTCTGAATTTATTGTACGATAAATAGTCATTATTTTTATAATATTCAGTGCTTTTCAATGATTGCTATAATAATAAGTTTTACCACTTTTGAGTGACAGATCAACTGAAGAATGCCTGGAGTTATTTTTGCCCAGAAATCTGATAGCGTCAATGTGCACTGGTGATACTGATCGCTTCCGGGAGGATTCTGGCCGGAGATGTTCTCGCAATACATTGTCCATAATTGGCACAGAATGAACGCATGGAATAATGAGGACATATGCAGTACTGAGGCTTTGGACTGTTCGGCAAAACCGGCCAAAATGACCTGAATGTGCTCTGCTATGTGTGTATTGGCTTCTAATGGAATCGGTTGGCACAGGAATGTGGCGCTATTATGAAGTAAAGCCGAGTGTTGTAAAGATCCCAACAATAGCCACGAAAGTGACCGAATATGTGCCACACAATCGATAAACTCTTTTGGGCTAATAATCACACAGAATAACACTTTTTATTAGACTTTTAATTATCTGATCTTTGCTTTTGTGTTAAGGAAGAGAAAAAAAAAGTTTTGATGAAAACAATTCTCTAACAAAAAAAATCCAAACAACAAATGCATCGGTTTATCGGAGTCACGCTTTTTCACTCTTTCAAAGCTCTAAATATAAGTAAAACTTAATTTGTTTTTCCAGAAATAGTTTGTGGACTTCATTGTGTTTTTGTCGCCACTAAAGTATATATTCATTACTAATTGAATTCTCAAAAATTTATTCATTAAAAGAGAATTCATTTTTAATTTTGAATTCTTTCGGACTTTAAATGAAATGAAGTCAAGACTTAAATTAAAATTTTCACGAAAATAGAAAATAAAACTGAAAATTGAAACTAAATTTAGACTTTAATCAAAAGAATAGAAAAGAAGAAAAAAAAAGAAGAAAAAGACAATAGTAGTGAACAAACCCTTGTTGTAGTGATGGCAGACTATAAAGCCAGGGAAGGTATTTGGTTATTGCTCGGTGATCACTGCCATTATTTTTCGTCATCTCTAGTGATAAATATTGAGAGATTCCTGCCTTCAAATGTCCGCCCAGTGTTTCTTCATTGAGGTGTATAGAAGTTCCCAAAAAATTACTCTTTAAAAGCAAAAAATAGATTAAATATTCCCATCGGAAAGTCAGACACCACTGAAATGATTTACTCTCACAATGACTACATTTCTCTCTTATAGTCTTTTTCTATAATTTTGAATCTCATCAGCAGTCGTGAGATCAGAATGTGTGCCATATTATAGACAAAAGCAATTTTCATACCTTTACTCTGGAGAGTGTGTGCACATCAGTGACAAACTCAAGTAAATCCATTACGTTTGGACGGACACATTCACAGGCGTTTGTGTTATGGTTTTCAATCTCCAGAGTGTTATTCATTTTGAGATTCTCTACAATAACTGAAGGCGTAAGAGTACCGGACGCGTCCTGTAGTATAAACTGAACTAGCATCATTAGGTTCTCATCGGGGATCAAAGTTCGAAATTTAATGGATTGTATTAGTTCGCAGACTACTGTCCTCGTCAGTAAATACCTGTCCCTTTCGCGGACAAAGTTTCTGCAGCAAAGACTACATAATTCTAATATTTGATCGTAGAGTAAAGGGGACTGTTGTATGGTATGACTTAACACTTTAGAGAAGGGGTCAACAATTGTTTTATATGTGTTAATGAGCGGTAATCTGAGCGTTGATATCATTATTCTCATAAGAGGTGTTAAGTTGAGTACTCCCGCGTCCGGTAAAATAAGTAATAATTTTCTCAAAAATGTTTCTAATTGTGGCAAAAAGAGAGCCCACGGCTGTTGAGATGGAGTTTCCAGAGATATGCACTCGAGATAAGTGGCGACATTACCCAACATATGCATCATTTCAGATATATGTGGCAAATGTTTTCTTTCGTTCAGATTCTGGAATCAGATAACAGTTTTTAATATTTAAGAAAACATTTCTCTAATATGAGTCTAATATGAATCTAATATGAGTGCAGTTTTTATTTAATACTTCATATCAAACATAGATTTTTTCCTTAAAGGAATTCATAAATTATTGAAATGAAAATATTTTTATTTTTAATTACTATTGATTTTTGACTATAAGTTATGTCTCACAACTAGTATTAGTGGTAACACAAATGAGTGAATATTCCCAAAACTAATTTATATTAATAGAAACTTTTATATTACCTGAAAGAGGTCTACCAAAGGAGACACTTGATTGAGATCAACGAAGTCAGACAACGCTAATGTTATACTTTTGAAAAATCCTGGATCTGATCATTGATTTTTTGATTGATTCCAAACAGAAAAAAATAAAAAATAAATTTTAAAATAAATCTCTCGACTGATAAACGCTTGTAATAACTGACTCGCAAAGTGAGCATAAAATAGTTGTTTGAATATCCCATTCGGTGCCAATTGATGTAAAGTGCATCGAATGAATTGTCGAGCTATAGATGAAATACTTCCGGGCAAATGAGTATTACTGTCAAAATAGGGAAACAAAACACATTTCAATCATCGATAGAAGTCTAAAATATATATTTTAGGGAATACTTTGACTCAAAATTCTAAGAATTCTTTTATCTCTACTATTTTGACACAAATAAAGATGTTTTTGCTTTGCATTCAGTGATGAATAGTCATTGATATCATCACTAAAATTCTACTGAAAAAATTGAGTTTTGAATTGATTTTTTGTTAGAAATCATTCAATGAAATGGATTTAAATTTTATTATATTATAAAAATTCAAGTTTTGATTGTCTTTTGAAATAAATTATTTCTTTTTCTCTAAATATATGAAAAATAAAATCTTAGACTCAATAAAGGAATTTATATCTAAAAATAAGTGAATCACAAAGAAGTTAAACCCAAAAGTGAAGTCAAAGAAAATTATTTATAAAAAAATAAAAATAATAATAAAACCTTTCATTTTGCCACTGAAAGACTGTTAGTCCCGCATATCTGGAAACCAATTTGAGCACTTCAGGCAGAATAGGGGCGGCCAGACTTGGCTCGCGGTGAACATAAGTTCCTAAAATGATGATACACATCCCGATTTCCTCATCAGAGAACTGTTCCAAAACATTTCCACAACGGGAACAGCGCTCGTGAACTATATCTTCAGGGCATTGAAAAACATTTTGAGTAGATTGTGAGCTAGATCGTTTTGGCATTGTTCTACTACTCCTTCGCGAAACTTTGTCGGCAACACCGCCTCTACTTTCTATAGAACGCTGTAAATCACTGGTCGCCGAACCTATTTTCTTAGCCTTTCTTTGCCGATAGTGTCGGACAGGCTTTTGTTCGCCAACCGTTTGGTTCGATACGATTGGGGTTTGACTTTGGTTTTCTTCCGGTTTGTTGGGAACGGTATTAGGTTTGACGGAATGCATTTCGATAACAACTTTTTCGAGAACTTCACCTTTTGATTCATTTATTTCTACTTTTGAGTCTCTTTTTATAAGATTAGAGTTAGATTTGGAAATTTCTTTTTTAGGAGAACTGTTCGAATCGAGAGAATCACTGGCTTTGACCACTTTAGCCATCCCTACCATTATTGGAGAATTTGGAGGTTTTGCTTTAATTTCTATGTTATCGATGGAATCGCGAGGAGTTAATGGAGTTTTGTTTGAAATTATTTGATTTGGAGTTGAAGTCATTGCATATATGGTTGCAGTAGAATGAAGTGAAGCACTAGTATTGCTGGCAGTCATCACTATTGTCTCCCCTTTTGACACTTCATCTTTAAGAGTAGGCGTCTGAACAATTGCAGATCGTTTTTGTTGAATCACAGGAGAAACGGAAATACCATCTTTTCGAGAGAAAGGAGGTGTCGGTCCGATAGGCAATAGTCGTTCACAAACCGGATATTGAATCTCTCCCTCATTAGAAGCAAAAGATTTAAAGGTTTGGACTCCTTTTTCATATTCAGTGGAATAAATTCTATCGAATTGATTAAAATCTTCTTTTAATTCTTTATTTCGAATTTCTTTTGTATTCATTCCAATCGGAAGAAGTCTTTCCGGCGGAGGTTTTATTGGCAGAATTGATTGAAGTTTGACAGGAGAGTGAATCTCAATAGTCCAGGTCGATTTTGAAGCTTTTGTTTGATTTATAGTATTGTCACTACTATTTGTGTTTCTCAATAATTTGTGAAAGTTTTCAACCGTTGAATGCGTTTCGTCTGCACTCGAGATACGCGTTAGAGAATTATGGCTCAGAATTTCACTGTTTTTCGGTTTATTTTGTTTATCATTTGAATCTTTTCTGGATTTCTTTATCTTCAGTGAACCCTCTATTGCTTCCATTCTTTGTATTTTAGGTCTGTTCAGTTTAGGTGACAATTGTCTGCTCACCCTCTGAACCGGTGGATGATATGGAGGTTTTTCGGTGATAACTTTGATTTCATTTTCATTAATAAATTCGTTAATATTTACACTCTTTTCTGAATTATTCGCTAAAATAAGCTCTGATTCGTTGGCATTCACTTCACTAGAAATGGGTACTAATTTTTCTTCACTTTTCTCTTCACAAACTTTTGATTTCAGTTCAGTTTCGACGTTCAACTTATTTGTCTTGTCTTCACTGAAATCATCATTTTTGCCAACTTTTGTACTTTCAATTATGGCTTCCAGTTCTTTGTCTTCATCGTCGGCATCACTAGAATAAGCACTTATTGTCTCATTTGGTTTAGTAATGAATATTTCATTGTCTTCCGCCTGAGAGTCTAAACTCTGTTCCTGTTCTTGAATTTGTTCTAAATCTACAGATACTGTACTCAAATCTTTAGTGAAGAAAATATTAGTAAAAAATGTGATAAATATATGACTGACCTCTAGAACGAGAAGGAATAGGACTTTGCATTCTTTCGTTGAGTGGACGACATCTATGAAATTGAGCCTCCAATGTGTTCATCACTATTTGGATCAACATTTGGATCTGTTTCAGACTCGACTGAGAATTGTATGAATGCTATCAAACAAAATAAAAATTAGATAAAATCCTTAATTAATGAAATACTTTATATAAAATAATATTGAGAGACATTAGCCACGACTGTCGCACATGAGGTTTCAGTAGCCATAATGAATATATCGGTAAATGATTTCCGTCGTGAATATATCGCTGAGGAGATGGACAGTAGACTAACAGCGGAAGACAAGTGCTGAGCAAAATGTTTCCCATTTTAAAGTTGAAGTCTAAAACTTTTGGCAACGAAGTTATGAAAGCATTAAAAACGGGAAGACTTCGGAGACTATTCGGAGATATGAGAAATGCTTTCTCTGCGGGTGAGTAACCCATCAGTATATTTAAATGACGCAAAACTATTAACTGTAAACAAGTATTCATTCAAATATTAATATTTATTTGTTTTGAAACTTACGTGACTTCGAGTCATAGTCTTCTCGTCGATGGGATGAGAGGGATCCGGTCGCGACAGGAATTGCATTAAAAGAAATATTAACAAATGAATGGTGTCTTTGTCGTGGTCTTCGACTTCTGACAATTTGTGGATCACATTCAAGAGATGATTCTCTTCTTGTGCCACTTCTTTTGCCTGATTGTCGTTAAAGAAACTGTTAGGGAAATGAGTGGTCGTCGAACCGGTCAGAGCCGCCAATTTAGAACTCTTCCGAGTTATTGAAGGCGCAGATGTCTGTCTGTTATAGACTTTATCCTTTTCAAGTTTAGGTAAGATTCCGAAAGCGGGCGCAGACATAGTTCTCTTATATGGCATTTTAAGGCCCAAACTCGCTGATAGAGAACGGGAGGCGTGAGTGTGCGAGAGTGCCTCCTGAGCGCGGGTCACCTTTTTTTGGAAGGTCTCGGAATTAATATTAGTATTCCTTAAATCTCTCGTTTGACTGATTTCTCCGATTCGTTCTAAACTGATTTGTGATTCTAAGAAAAGGGCGTCAAAACGGTTAAGAAAGAAATCCCAGGTTAGGAAACGGCGATCACTCAAATGATTATACAATTGGAAAATTGTGGTCAGAATCATAGGTCGGTCTACAATTACTAAATCGAACTGCACTTCCAAACACCATAACAATAATTTTAATGACGAAGTTTTAATCATTTCGAGGTTAAGTAGAGCGCGCTGTGCGACAGAGGCCACGATGTCGTCCAAACAATGAACTAAATAACAAAAAGCAGTGGCCAAATTGGCCTGAAGTAGAGGACTGTTCTTAACAGTTGCCGGTTCCACAAAATGTGCGATTGTTGTCACTCTTTCTACGGCTGCAAATCTAGACCTCCAATCGCTTTCATGGAAATCCTCCTCAACTACTTTAGAAAACATTGCGGTTCCCGACGGAAGAGTAATGCAGTGAAGAATAAGTGGAACACATAGTTGTGAAATCTGAGAGAATTCTGACTGAAGGAGTTTCCAGAGATTAGGTATAAGAAGGTTTTCCTGACACCAAATAAGAAAACCCCTATGATTTTTGGCGGCTCTATTCAACACTTCTGAGTGTAAACTCATTAATTTCAGACAATACAACAAATGATATAAAACGTCGGCATCTTTATGGACACCGACTTCTTTGAGGAACACAAAAACCAGCCTTTCCTGAGGTGGCAGTTCATCGATTGTGAATTTGAATCTTCCATAAGAAGTTTCCCAAAAGTTTTTATTGGAGTCATTGGACTTCTTTTCGAAGACAGAATCGCTGTCCTCATCCAATAGTTGAGGGGTTGTCGAAACCGTACATTTTGCTGAAGCGACGTCATCTTCAGTGATTGTTACAGTGCGGGCAACCACTGGCTCTACCGATTCTAAGGGAATGACTGGTCCGGAATCAAAACTCCCTTCAATGTCTGTTATTGTCGCGGTTTTTGGTAGTGAATCGATGACATCCGTTGAAATTGTTTTCAAATCTTGATTCGAAGTAATGGAATATTTGTTGATTTTATTGGATTCTTTTGCAGAACTCGCAGAATCAGATTTTGACACTTTTTCATGCGATGGATAGACTTTAATGGCAGTGGTATCGGTCGGAATATCAGCCATTGTCACTTCCATTATTGGACAAAAGTATTCGATAATAAGAAGAGTCAACTGATACCAAATGGCGCACATTTCGCAGTACAGACACTGAAGTATTTCGCCCTCATTTATATCTATTTGATTTGTTTCACCACAAGTGTGAGTACCAATCCATGGCGCGCGTAATATATCTAAGATAAGTTTTAACATTTGAACCGCTTCTTTGGTTTCGAGGCCTTTATGTGCACTGACTTCTTGTAACTCAAATTGTTTGACCAAAATGTCTAACATAAGTATATAACACGAGAGGTTAATCTCCTGATCACTGATTCCAGAATCGGTCACATTTTGACGAGTATTAGATTTAGTTACAGAACTGTAACCCTGATCAGGGTAGATTTTATGAACTGAGCAAATGCTCTCAATGTTTGGGTCTGAAAGTGATTTAACGCCAGTGGAGAACATTGTGTTTAGTAAGTCTAAAGGCACCGGTACCTCAAGCATTGTCAGAATCTGAAACCAAAACCATTTATGAAAATTGTCTCAAAAATAATATTTAGTTTATGTGTTTGTGTCAAACCTGAAGCCAAGAGAGAGCCTGTTCCTGAATGGGAGCCGTTGTATTATCAAATCTAATGCTAATGAATTGATACATTTGCTTCGGTTGAAGACCGAGTGGTGACAAATCTGGATCTAATACTTTACTTAAAAGAATCTTTAATTCAGCCAATTCTTCTTCGGGTACGTCGTGGCGGAAGCACTCCATCCAAAATGGCATTATATGCCCCCAAACATCGGCTGTTATTATATCGTAAGGCACGAGACATAACAATCGTTTGAAGCCTTCTTTTATTTGGTTAGTTTGTGAGGGCCACGACTCCCAGTGACCACCTGTTCCAACATATCATATCATCATTTTTATTGTTATAACAAATAAAATAAATACCGAGTCGTGCGTAATCCAGAGGGTGTGGTAGAAGACAAGCAGTAAACACATTGAAATGAGTTTTGATGAATTTCATGAGCCATCCGTGAATACAATCAGCTTTGAGTCGTTCCAAAGCACTGCCCGCCTGATCGTCCGGCAAACACGCCGTGTAGTGAAACCATTGACATAACATACTTATCATTCGACCCAATGTTGGTTCGGGAGTGGTTTCGTTGGGGGCACACAAACCCACTAAAAGCCAAACCCCATAACGACTAAGAAGTTGTCGCTCTTCAATAGTCGTTTCCTGATTTTCGTCAGATATTTGGAATCCTATTCTGGAATGTCGTTCTCCATCTTTGGAAGGTTTGTCTGGTTGGGCCTCTTTTAGTAAACTAACGATGGCTTCACTTAAATAAGTTTGAGTTTCTGAATCCATATTCCACGGGGACGGTATGATTGTGTGCACGATATGATTTGACGAGTCTTTACTCGAGTGCTTCTCTTCGTTGCATTGATGGCAATATCTGATCGGTTTATTGCAGTTATAGTTTGTGCACTCAATCGCAAAACAAGTCGCGACCGCTGTCTTCTTAGAGAGTGGACTCTTACACATCTTATTCTCACAGTTATATGAAATCTCTTCCATTGGAAGCAAAATATTGAGGAGAGTATCTCTACTTCGGCCGCGATATAACAGATCCGTGCATTCGATGCAAATGAGTAATGGTGTGGGCCTTTCAGTGGATCCGATGACAATGGTATGATCGATACACATCTTTACGGCTTCGTTACTCAAACTATTTTGGCAGTTCTCATACTGGCAGGTGAGGGGCGTCCAACTGACGTGCTTTTCAGACAACGCTTTCCTGTCGAGTGCGCTCGGATTTAAATGTGGCCAATAGAGGAACAGAAGCTCAACAGCAGCACAACGGGCTTTAGCCGTACCGTAAGCTATAACACAGAGAAGATCTTTCGAAACGTTATATTTTAATCGCATCAAACATTCCAATAGTTGTGTGTGAAAGGAAGGGTTGTCCGCATAATTCAAGACAATCATTATTATGGAAGGTATGGACATATTTGCATAATTCAAATTCTCTAAATCCGATTCTTCGTCTGAAAATTGTATTTAATTTATTAAAATAAAAATTTAAGCAAATAATGAAATACCGATTGTGAACGGAAGCAAATTATAACACAACATATCCAACAGCTCTTTATGTAATATCGGCGGAACAGTAGCCATAGCAGAGGCTACTATATATGGCAGAGAATCCATATATTCGTGTTCGAGAAATGGCACTAAACAACTCATTGTGTGCAAAATCGTTTGGCCCACACCTGAAGAATATTGGAATTGAGCCAAGAATGAGGAAATACTCATAAATGAGACTTACTTTGCATTCCTGTTTGAATTTGAGGCAAAATTTCCAAAAATTGAATGCAAAGGAAATACAAATTGTTGTAATCGAGACTCGGAAACATTGAGGTTCGCGAGTGATCCTTCTCATGGTTACGGATCAGTTCTATTGGAATGGCCGGTACTTCGCGTAAAACACTGATATTTAAATCAGAATTTTAAGAATTTTATTTTCAGAATTTAAACAAATTTAAGGACTGACCCCAAAAGTAATTGTGAGAAATACTTTAGAGTATTACAAATGTCTGTTCCGGAGGGCACAGGAAAGACGTTGTTAACTATTCGACTCTGGAATTCCTGAAGATTCCGTAATTTAGCCGTAACTGAAAAACAACGAATAAATAAAAATTAAAACATTAATTATAGTAAATGAGAGGAAGAGTTGATGTCTTACAGGCAGCGGCTCGAGTGCCCATAATATCCAATATTTAGTTACATTTGTGTATAAAAAGAGCGTAAAATTGGAATAAAATTTAATAAACGATTCTTTGACTGAATATTGACTTATAATTCACGACATCTTTGATAACATGTAACACATATTCGACTAATATTTGATTATTCAGTGAAAATATTGAGTCCTGAGTCGAGTAGACATTTGGGTCATACGCTCTCTGGAAGACAACATCACAACACAATTATCGATCCTTAGCTCCATTTACTTTGATTTAAGGCTTTTTCGGAAACTACTCTCAAAATAAAAGAATTTATGAATTAAGAGTTTTTCTGTTTATTTTTTGTTTCATTTAATGTTATTTATAGAAACTTCAGTTAAAATAAATATTTACAGAATTTTACTATAAAATGAGATATTTTCCCAAAAACATAACTAAAAATTCATTTCAACCAATAGTTAACAGATTTAGTCTCTGAGTGTTGAATAGTCACCGACGATATGTCGCTGTCGTTCTCTGGCCATCGAAACGATCATATTTTCCATTTCGTGTAACAAAAAAAGTTTTCGTAAAGCAATCACTAATGAGAGAACTCCACAAACCAGTAGAGACCAGATTCCAAACTAATTAAAAATAGTTTTCAATTAAATTAATACTAATTTCTCTTTAAACTAATCGATTGAATACCTGAACGGTTCCCAATTGGATGAAGAACCCTTTCGGATCAATTTCTGGATTCTTTCCGATAATCATCACTTCAGAGGCCGTTTCGCAACTGATTTACACAAAAGTCTTTTTTCAGTCAACAGTCTTTGATTTAATTAAATTTAAATTTATTTACGAATCAAAGCGTTGTATAACTGATTGACACCAAACGGAAAAACCTTTGGTTACGATATAAGCGTCGATTATAACCATTATTGTGAAGAAGAAAGAAACCAATGCATCCATAAATACAGACAAAAATGTACTACAATTTAAAATATGTTTAGAACTGAATTAAATCAAATTTAATAAAAAGAGTGAATACCTATCGATTCCTCTGAAGATTAAAATAATTTTGCGAATTGCGATAAAACAAGTTATTATAAATATAGAGATACCAACTATTAAAGTAAAACCACAATAAGCCGGTGAAGACCAGTTTGGGTCAAATCTTCCGTCTTCTTCGACATAAACTCCTTTTGAAAAGAGAAGACAATGACCGCAGAAGTGATACAAATTGAGAGCCATTGGAATCCAAACGCATAACGAAATCAAAGCCGAAACGATATAAACCGTCGATTGACTTAATAAGAATATATTTCCCATTTTATCCCTTAATTTGTGTTAACACAGATTTTCAATTATCTGAAAATACATTAAAGAGTTTAAACATTTTAATTAAATAAGAGATAAACAAAATATGTTTCACTCACTTAACTGTTATGTCTTCAAAACACTAAAACACCAATAATTGTAACAATACTTAAAGTAATACTTAATTTTAAAGACTTCTAATTCAGTCTTTATTTAATAACTGATTAGACGCCAATTAGTAAAGACTAAAAGTTTTCTTCAAAGTTATGTTAAGATAATAAATTATGTGCTTGTTCAAATAATGAACAACTTGTTTATTTATAAACACCAACTCAAATGAATCACTCATTTGGAATGACATATGATTTAGAAGAGATTCAAAAATAACGTTACAGTAATTAACTGTTTGTTCGACCCCTTGTTTAAGTACAGTTAAAAACCCTTAATTTAAAGTAATAATAATTTGAATTAATCGTTAATTTGAAACAAAATTCAAATCCAAAAACCAATTGCCATGGACGTATTGTTAAAAAAAACTATTGACAATTTGAAGAACCAATAATTTGAACTAAACTTTTCAAAACTCTAGATAAAGTTTTTATATTGGAGTAAAATTATACAATTAATAAAGAATATACAGGGTCCTTCACCACCTACGCAGGTTTTAAATTAGCCCTTTTCTCAAAAGGTAAAAGAGATATCTTTTTCAAATAAAAAGCATCATAAACTTGAATAAACCTGGGCTCCAAAATTAGCAAGACATCTTTTCAAAAAGGCTTCCATTAATTTTTATTAAGCGCCAAATTTGAAAAAAACATATCTCACGATTGTGTAAATATATTTTTTTAAAAATTTATGAATTTTATGTGGTTAGTAGAGAACTACTAATAGATCATTTCTATGAAGGTATAATTTTCTTTTCTTATTTAATTTAGTGATAGAAAGCTCTAAAATTTATGAAATAATTTAAAATAATCAACAATATGAACATCGATTCCTGTCAATTCGAGCCACCTGGATATGAATATAAAAATTAAAATTTTGTATATATAATAATATTTAATTAATTAAAGAAATTCTTTAACTTTTTTCGAAAAATTATAAAAAAGGTAATTTTCAGAAGGAAGTAATCTATTTTTTCATGATTTTTTTCGATAAAAATCAAGTATTCTTTAAATTATTTGAAAAATATTATATATACATAATTTTAACTTTCATATTCGTAATAAGCATGCTTGGGTTAATAGGAATCGATGTAAATATTATTAAATTTCTAAAAAATTTTAAAATCCCTTAGGGCCATCTAGTGGGAAAATGAAAGGGGTTAGTACAATGGGAGTTTTAAATAAACGATCAACTAGATGTCTTATATAAACCCAATTAATAAACAAAAATTAAAAACTCCAGTTCCACTCTAACCACAGCAGTGTTCACAACACTGTCGGAACTCGGTCTCTCTACCGATCCGTTCAGGTCATATACTACACAATTCACTATAATCTGTGCAATATTTCTATTAATTGTATTTTTGTTTAAAACCTAATTTGAATAAAAGTATTTTTATAAGAAAGTGTTGTCACTCATGACATGCTAACATCTAGGCATGTCTCAATATAATTGATTAAGAGCAAGTTTTTATTACTTTACCTCAATTCAAAAAATTAAAAGAGTTATGCTAACCATAAAGATAAATGTGAAGGCATTATATTTTTAAAAAATTTTATTGTGAAATTTTATTGATAATAAAAATTATATATTAGTATTTAAATCCAAATTTTGCCGTTAATTATAATCATTGATATGGGAACTTGGAAAAAATGGCAGCCAGATAAGATATTATTCTTAAAATAATAATTCATCAATGTTCTAACTAAAACTCATAATGAAAAAAATTACCAAGGAAACTAAAATAAAACTCATTGATTTATTAATCATGACTTATGACACATTAATAATTATCTAATAATAATATAATTAAAATAATGAAAATAAAAACTTTGTAATAGTTAATGGCAAAATAATTATTTTTAATTATTTACCTTGAAGTTTTATCTGATTGTTTACAAGTTTATGTAAAAATATTTCACATTGATAGGATATAAAGATATAAATTATTATTTTTAACATTCATTTCTTTATATTTAAAGAAAAATCAATAATTTCTTCTTGTAAATATTAGATAAATAATTATAATTCTGTTCTAGTTTCTATAAAAGTATTCATAAAAATTCGTACTTAAACGTAATAATATTTTTAAAAATGAATGATAAACCAAACTATTTTCAATTTAATAAATTATTTTGTCAAGATACAATAAGTGCCCATGATAATTTCACAGATAATGACACATTTTTCTTGGCTCCAACTAATAGATTCGAATTTCCTCACATGTATCACCAAGATAACATTTTGACTAAATGGTGTGGAGCAATGATATTGATTGTGAAATATTTAAAAATATTTTCAAAATCTAGGTAATTAATATGTACTATCCAAAATTAACAATCTTTCCATATATTATGGTTTATAATTTTAATTATAATTTATAAATAACTTAATAACTCATAAATGGTTTTAGAACACATTTGGTTACACATCATTTAATTCAAAAACTTAAAATATACCCAATATATTTATCGCCTACAAATATACATGATTTACAAACCCACATCAAGGAAAAATATACAGATGTTACAAAAATGTTAGGAGTTATTGAACCAGAAAAAATTTTATCAAGGACAAGAATGGGTAAGTATTTTTGAATTGATAAATATTCGGAAATTGAATGCAGGTAAATTTTTCTGAATTAATAAATTTCAATACTTGATAAACAAGCATGGTTGGTCAATTTGATTATTTATAATAAACTCATATACTTTATAATGCATTATATTAAAAGGAATTTATATTTATTACCAACATGTATATTGTTAAGTCAGAATTTCCAACAGAATATCATAAAAACCTAAGTTTGCAAATTAACTTCTACGCAAACAAATAACTTAAATAAAGTTAATTAAAACAATTATAATTAACTTTTAATAATTTAAAGTAACTTATAAACTTTATGCTCTCAAAAGGTTTATCAAAATATTTATATTTTATATTGATAATATAAATAGGGCTGGTAAAAATGACTTATGAACCATGACCCATGGTTTATGGGTCATTTGTTCCAATGGGCAACCAAAAGTAAAAGTGACCCATGTAACATGACCTATTCCGATGATATGAATTGTATATTATACTTATTATATTTCTTTAATTTTAGTAAACAAATCTATATTCTATCGCGTATCCTGCTTTGATATCGAAGTTTATTACGGAATATTTGTATCGATTCTATTCCTGTCATTATTTTCAGCCATTTTTCAAAAGTCTATTAAAAAATTCTTTCAATATTTTTGGTCCAATTTATCGATTGTTTTATCCGATTATCATTCGCTTCGATTTAATGAAACGAATAAAATACTGTCCGGTGTTTGGCTTATGTCGTGCACTGTATTATTGTCTGCA
>JAQFZM010000352.1:0-36524 GCA_034695785.1 Galumna obvia
TCTCTCTCTCTCTCTCTCTCTCACTCACTCACTCACTCACTCACTCACTCTCACTCTCACTAATATAATATAACCTAAAATATGAAAATAGTCTTTCGTTAATAAATAGTCATTTATTAAACAAAATGTAATTAGAATTTTCCATTTATTTCGCAACTAATATGTAATCGATTCTTAAAGTCAATTCATATTTTTATATATCTCTCAAAGCCTACAAAGAAAAGGCGGTGGTTTTAATCTTCAATTCCTAATTGATATGCATATCAAAACTTGAATTATTCAATAAAATGGCATTTCTTTCTCTTTTTTTTAGTAATGAATTATTGAATCAAATATTATTTTTTTGAAGAGTAACGCAACGAATTCTTAATTAGTTATGACTTTTTTTTTAATAATTTTGAGTTATATTGAATTCGATAACTTATAGAACACATAAAATTTGTTCAAGATCCTTTAAAGATACTATAAGTCAAGAATGAGTATGAGTTAAGGACATGAATTTGGCACAAGAGAGGCATAAAGAGTCACTTTCTGGCCTCTCTTTATAATACATTTATACCATATGTTTAGATTGAATTCATGAACCGATTGTATGGCCATATTCTCTCTATCATGTGTTAGTAGATGCGGTCATTTTTCATACCAACAAAATGATTGTCCAAAAATATTTTTAGATCTCTCGAGAATTCTGTGACGAATACTTTTTAGGTTTAGATATCTTTTGAAATGTTGTGAGTATTGTCTTATCCCAAATGAATAACAATCCAAAGATTGAGTTTTATGATCGGTCTGTTCCTCACCAATAGAATGAAAACATTCTTAATATCCTCTCCTTTTCCGGGAATATAAGAGTATTATTATTATTATTTCCATTATTTAAAGTAATGTTATATAAGAGAACTGACGATCAAATATTCTTAGATTTATTTATTTATTTAATTACAAATGTTTTGATCAAACATTTATATAACGAAATACTTTTGTACTCGCTTATAGTTACCTCGCTTACTCTCAATTTCGCTTATAATCTCTACAGTTATCAGTTCCCGAAGAAGTGACAATAAGAGAGAATTATTTTGTTATATAAATAAATAATAAATATATTATTTTTGATTATATTTTTCTTTTTGACTACAGTTTAGGAACAATGAGTAAACCAATGATATCTCTTTTGTTGGCATCTCTTAAAGATTCGGAGAAACTTAATTTTGACGACAATATTGAAGGCAATGATCTGACACAAACGTATCCACAAATATCAAAAGAGAGCATAAATAGTTCCGATCCCTTAACTTTGAGGAAAGTTCTGTCAGAGACGGATGTCTTTCTAATTGAAAACTCTACTAAAGCGCACATTTATTGCAATAAATATATCGATATATTTAAAACACCTTTTTCTGATACTAAGAGCAGATATTACTTGTCAACACTTTCCTGGGATATTCTAATAAATAAACTGCAATCAGACTCAGTCTTAAACAAATCGTTTGATACATCTCTCAATGATTTCCTTTTTAAACGAATTCATTTGACTTCAACCCATTTAGCGAAAGAACACGAGATAATACCATATCGTCTCTATTACTATCACAAAAATAATTCAACCTTGGAGAATTATGGATCTGATAATGAGATACCAGTCAGCTGTTGGCCCTCCTCTGCTATTATATCAACGGTTCCCGATATGTTGATCTTTGGAAGAGAAGTTATTGATATTTATCATAATAAACAAGGTATTTTTAGAATGATTTAAAAGTAATAGATCTTGATCAATTTTATAAACAAAAATATAATTATAATTTTTGTGAAAATGATTTATATTTTGTTAAGATTTGGCTCCAAATGTCTCAACACTTTTGGAATGAAATATTTATTTGAAAATTATATTTATTTAGTGTTAAACTAACGATTAATTATTACTTTTCTAATGTGTTTTTACCGGAAATAATTCAAATCAAATATTTGTTTCATAAACAGAATCGACGATAAATAGTACGACATTTAAACAATTTATTAGCCGTCAAACACAGCATCCGATTAATCAGGATATTTATTATGGTAAATTCATTTCTATAATTTATTATTGCTAATAACTTATCAAGAACCAATAATTATAATAAATCAGAATTTTCTTCGACTAATATCTCTTATTATTGAAAATAAGAGTTAATCGTAAGGAATAGTAAACGACATTTATCTCTTGCCCTTAGGCTTGGGTTGGATGCTATTCAACAGAGTTGCAAACCATACCATCTTTGGATACAGTGGACAGACATCCGGTTCTTCCTATCTGTTTATGGTTAGACCCGACAATAACTTTGTTATCACATTATTTGCAAATTTAGGTGGAGTTGAAAAAGAATTGCTTAAAATCGCTGAAAATATCATTAATGACTTTGAGACTATCTTGCTAACTTTATTCATTGAAAGCTTTTCAATTTAATTTATTCCATAATCTTTTAATAATTTAAATTCCAAACTAATCAAGATAATCTACTACCTAATCTAATACTAATCTAATCTATATTTTATATCAACTAATATATTGATTAAGACTATGATTTAAAAGATGTATTGATTTTCTAATAATTTAATTAAAATCACTTAATATTGTGTTCTCTTTAATGAAAACTAATCTTATTTATAGCTCTGATATAATCCAGAACTTAATAGAATTTCTTACTTTTAGGTCAAATTAAAGACGTTTTTAATACTTATGTCACAAAAGAGAAGTATTTTTGCAGAAAATCAGTTGAAAATCGTTTTTTTCGAGCATTATTTTAAGTGCATATCAGACAGGGGTTAGACCTAAAAGTCCAGTACTGATAATAGTTTGGCACTGACTTACAAAATGCCAGATTAATTCAATTCTGTGCAAAAACAGCACTTCATTAATAGTTGATTTTTCTTCTATAAGAACATTTATGCACTTTTATGGTTCTCTCCCTCCCTCTCATTCACAATCATTTACTCACTCTCTCTCTCTCCATCCTCTCCTCTCCTATTCTGTGCCATAAAGAAAGAAATTAAAGGGAAGTCTTGTATTTTGTAGTCCAAAAACATTGTAATTGAGTTAAACTCGTCTTGAGTTAAGTAAGAGAAAAGTCTTTTCGTCACGAATTTCAGAAACTATTTTAATTGCAATCGACTGACTTATAGTCTCAGCGAACAATCGATTAGATTAAACGACAATCAAAATAATTGTCTTATTTTTAATTCACTATAAGTTGGAGTTATAATCAAATTGATTACTCTTTGAATTATAGATTCCAATCAATACATTTGATTCTTATATATAAATCAAATGAGAATTTATGAGTGAAATAACTTAATTGAACTCAATTTCAAAGATATTTATTTAAATAAGTTGAGAAATATATTAAAATTGATTCAAGTACAAAGTATATTTCTACATAATCACAACATGAAAATGAAAGAGAGATTGTCGACCAGTTGTAGAGAAAATAAACTGATTTAGTAAAGTTTAAAAAAGGTTAACTTAAATTTTGTTTTTTAACGATGAAATCATTAATTATTAAAATTCAAATTAAATATACTTTTTTCTACTTTTTATCTTATGATTAAGTCATCAAATATTTACTTTAATTTACTAAACTTTGTATGTGAGTGAGAGAGTGAGGGAGTGAGTGAGTGAGTAAATAAGTGCGAGAGAGAGAGAGAGAGAGAGAGAGAGAGAGAGAGAAAAGGAGTGAGGGAGGGAATTGTGATGAGTTTTCTCTGAGTATCTAAAAAGTGATTTGAATTTTTCAAATGTGATTCATATTAGAGGAGAACATTAAAAATGCATTAATCGGATGGAAAACAAGAATTAAAGTTTAAACGGGAGTAACAGAAATGCTTTGATTGAGTGACGACTAGTTGTGGTGTTCTGTTGGCTGACTCGTCAGTTGCCGTCTCTTTAGTTCATTTATTCATACTTTTGTTGAAACTATTTTCAGAGATATTTGTGAAACTCAAGTATCAAAACATTTGCAGAGAGTTATCGTTAGAACAGGATTTGAGTTTACACTTCAAAAAATAAATGTTTGGGTCAGAGATTGAGTGCAATTCCAGTGCAATCAGAAGTGAGAAAATCATACGTAAACTTTTAAGCATTAAATGCACAGATCGATAGCACAGATGGAAAGGCCATACAATTTGTACAGAGAAAAGAATTGCATGAATAGCAGATGAGTTAGAGATGAACCAAAAGAAGAGGACATACAACACAAGAGATAAAACATTTCTGTTATGCCATTCATTCAAAGACTCTTTCGGATAGTATGGCAAAAGGGCTGTGAAATTGGTCTGAAGAGCGCAAGAGCTCAACAGATCTTTTCGAGTATAACATAACCGGCGATACTGTGGAACCGACAGCACATTCATTGCACTCTTGCACTGTCTCTCCGATCATTGCTATGAGTCGCGACTCAGGAATGAATAAATAGTTTTGCATTTTTCCTTCACTTTTCATAGTTTTCAATAATTGACTTCTATTATTGAGATAACTGTCGATTGACTCAATTCTTGTGCTCTACTCTCTTATGTATAGCCAGTGATGTGGACTTCAAACTCTAATTTGAAAATATTAAATATTTAACAAATATTTCTAATTCACTACAAACGAAACTGAAGAATACATTCGTTTTATTTATTGGAATCTCTGTTCCGACACATGAACTGTCAAAACATTTCATAGACAATGCATTTTATGGTGTGCTCTCATAAATAGACTGCAAAACAATAATAAAACTGTGAGATTGAGGAAAGAGATGTGAATTGTCGTCGTTATAACTTATGTCGTTATAAATCTATTTACTCTTTACTCTACTCTACAGTAGTTTTTCAACATTAGTCTGTCGTCAGTCCTCTCATCTAAACTCACGTTCATCTACTTTGAGCTCTTCTCAACAATTGTATTATTAGATTAAAAAATATCTTACGAGTGAACAGTTTAAGTGATACTGAAATTTGTTGGCAATAATTCTTGTCATTCATTTATTGAACCATTTCTTCGTTTTGTTGGCCGTTATATAACTTTTATAATTTATATGAAAAATGTTAATTGAATTCATTGAAAGCATTGAAAACAATCAAAATATTGGTTCAAAAGTTTGAACTGATTTCTAACAAAACTGTTTTTTCTTTGGATCGTTTCAACTCATTTAAAGTATACTTTAAGAGTATATAATAAACAACATATTTTTAAAGTAAGTTCTAAACAACTTTTCATTTATTTCTATAAATGTGTTTATCTCTTATCAAAGATCGCAATCTTTGCTTTTAATTTAATTTTCAGTGATTTAGAGTTGAATTTGATATCATTTGTTAATTGAGTGGAGGCTTTTGCTTAGACTCAATGAAAACGTTTGAATATTTTATTTCTCCATTAAATTAAAAGGATTTCTCTTCAGATAATTGTTTCATAAATATATTCCATTTCTCTTATGATATGAGAATTATTCGTTAAATTATATTTACAATTAATTCTCTTCTCTTAAACCAAATGAGTTTTTCAATAAAAAAAGCAAAAGAGAAGCTAAAAATTGTTAATTTTTTTTGTTATAAACTTTTCAATTACTTATATTCAACGAAAATTAGATGAAAACAAAATCCAAATCATTTTATTACACAATTTGGAAAAAAAATGGGAAGAGTTTATAAAGTTTATAAGCGGACAGAATTGAAAGAAAATCCTTTTATTAAATTATAAAACATTTTTCAGACAATTATATTAGAGTTAAATTCAGTTCAATCGATAGATTGAACGAAATGTTTGGTTCAAATAATTTGTTTCAATAGTAAATATACTGTCGAACGAGAGTGAACTCGACTAAAACTAAGTATTAAACTTAAGTTTAACTCTAATACTGAGTTGTTTTCAACTGAGAGATCAAAAGATCAATAGAAATAAAATTGAGAGCAAAGTTGAGAAGAGTATCAAAAAAGTTTTGTTCAATTACTGAACATTACTTCTAACAAAACTTCTAAAATGCCTGACTTCACAAACAGTGGTGCCCACACTTTTAGCTTATGAACACCGAAATAACTTAATTCTACTAGATCACTCATAGGTAGTAGTTTCCTAGGTAACAAAATCATTTTTTATTAAATTTTTAAAATTATCAGACAAACGGTATATATAAAAAGTGTACATTAATTTTATATATTTAATTTTTGCCTTGTTACCAACACTCAAATATAGCAGATCTAGCAATTAGCTACTTGACTTTTATTTATTTGTTTCTTGGTATTTTTGAAAGTTCTCTTAATAAAGATCATAATAAGAGAGCATTGATTTCCCTTTCAAAGCATATTAGAGACAATTATAGACAAAAGGCATAATAACTTATCGATTGATGTTTTAAAAATATTTAGAGTTAAGCCCAAAGTTAGGGTCCATAAGCATCACTGCACGCGTATGGCATCAGTTTATTTTATGGTGTGCTTTTAAAAAAGTCAATATACCAATACATCAATACTAATAAATTTGGTGACAAAAACAGATTATTATTAAACGAAAAAAATTGATTAATAGTTAACTTCAATTCAATAGTAGTTTATAAAAGAAAATAAGAGACGAATCAAAAGAAATATTGAGTTTTTAAGTCGAAGTAAAAAAGTTGTGAAAAATTTTTCAGTTAATTTCGTTTCGCAATCACTCACTACTACTGGCAATGAAATGAAGCCTTTATTTCTCTTATTTGACTCTTTTCTTATTTTTCACTGACTTGTGATGTATTGCTTTTTACACTTTCCTTCGTTACCTTCTGTAGGGTTTGTGTCGCTTTTGGATTTAACACTAGAACTGAATTAGGCCACAGAACTAGCCAGGGTGATAAAGAATAAATTGCCAGAATTGTTGATTCGTTAGCTTTTTTTTAAATTGAATTTGGACCCAGCTGCAAAATACTAATTATAATTAAAGTCAAACACTACCCATAACTGTTCATCTATTTCTACTCTTGTGTTTAATAATCCAAATAAAAGATCACCAAGATAGGTTATATAGAATTTCCAGTAATATTTCATAAATAATTATTTAAATAAATAAATGGATTCGAAATAAATACATAATTAAATTAGTTTTGAAAAAGTCTTAAAAGCAATTAAATCACAAAATTCTAAGAATTGATTTATTTTATAAATAATTAATTAATAATTGAGTGAAATGTTTGATAATTTGGGAAAATGTAAATTCAATTTTGATTAATAATAATTAAATTAAGAAATGATCTATACTTGACTATAGTTCAGTCAATTCATTTTATGATCCCTGTTCTTAGCCAAGAACAAAAATGCCTGAGGGAATAAACTATAGTAAAAGTCAAAGTAATGAGCCATGAAATGATATTCAATCTGCTTTGGGCCTATTGTGCACTAATAGAGTATCAAGTACAAATGCATATTCAATTTCATTGAAATGTTCATAATATGTACGTACTTTAGGAATAGAGCGAAACAAATAATTGTTATAAATAAGAGGAAAACTCAGAAAATTACTTAAATACTGGACCAAAACAATGGAATAGCATAGACATAGCCAAACAAAGGCAGAGTATAGGAAGAGTACAGACCACCGGCACTAACATTAGGATAAAAGAGAAGAAATGAAAAAAATTCATTTAGAACTTAGAATTCATTTTTCACAATTTGACTTCACTGACTTCCGCACACATGCCATCTGCACAGCACTGGTAGGACCGGCAGTTGAGGAATTGTAGAAATAGAAAGATAATTTGTTCGCGTCAGCACTGGCTCACAAATAGCCCCGTCCGCACTCATTCATACCAGAACTCTATTTTTCCGTTTAATTCTCTATATCTCAGATATAATACTCGAAAAGAAAAAAAATATTATATTCCGAACTCTGAATAGAGAGTCAAAGCTCTCCCTCTCGTTAGACATAACCAGAAATTCGTTCACAATTCTATTGATTCCATAAATTCTGGTTTTTTTGCTTTGATTCCAGACTTATTGACAAAACACAGTGTTTGAGACATGGGCTCAGAATTGATATCCAACCTCTTCTAGTATTTGTACTGAAGATAAACGAATTTAATTATTTTTCGCTCCAATAAAAAACATTTCAAATAAAGAACTTTTGGGTTTAGATCTGAATATTAGTTCCATTAATTACATTCTCTCACTGTCTCTCCCTTTCCCTCTCTCTCTCTCTCCAACTCCTCCGCCAGTCCTCACATTCAACTTCTATTCTTCTATCGATTAATTTTAAAAGTTTGATAAAAAAAAGTGTTAAAAATTATGTAATATTTTTCACTTATATTTTATCGTTTAGTATACAAAAAAATTGGGATTTTTTTTCATTCTCTATGCGATCAATACTTGGAATGCAGTGAAAGAATTTTTCAATAAAACTGTTAATGTATTTGAAGAAAGGATAATATGTGAGCAAAAGAAATGGAAAATATTTTTTTACCGATGTTTTAAAGAGATGTGCAGACCATTGGTATGTGTTTTGTTATTCCTCTCTTCCCTCACAATCCAAAGTATTCTGAGTTTAAATATTGTCTAAATTTTTGTTTATAAAAGTAAAGTTTTATATAAAAAATGGTGATAATGGCAATAGTATGCACACATGTCTTATCCCTTTTCTATTGTCTTAAATCTGTTATTTTCGTGTCTATTTTGGCTTTAAAAACATGTCTTTTGAAAGAAAAGTCTTCCCAAAAAGGATTTCCAAAAATTCACTTAAAAATCATTTTTGCATTATTTTTGCCAAATATTTAAAGTCTTCTAAAGAAATATATTTTCAATATTTCTAAACCAAAAATTTTTTCCATCAAAATGGCAATGAATGCTCTAGCATTTCATCTTAAAAATAGCTAATATTAGTTTAGTCACATTTGATTTAACTCGATTACAAAATATCAAAGATTTTGAATTTTGTTTTTGATATTATTTTTTGATAAATAGATTTTTTTTGTTTGTTTTTAAAGTCCAATAAATTTGTGTTTTTGAGTGAAAGGCATGGCTTAGATTTTGATTTAATAAAAATATTGAATAAGAGATGAAATATTTGCAGTTTTATTGTATTTCTATAAGAAATGTTATGTCAGAACACTTTTTTTCAAATGCTCTTCAAAAAAATCCTTAAATTCTTGTTCTAAAAGGAAATACACCGAATTTAGCTGAATATGAAGAGCACACAGAATATGAATAATGAGTTACTATTTATATAAAAAGACATTTTTGTTTAAACTTTGAAAATGAAAATCTCAACTTATATTCATATTTACGATTTTAATAAGTATTACATAACTATTCTCTCTCTTAACAGAGAAAAGACTTCGCACTTCTCTATGAAAGCTTTATAGACATTTAAAGCGTTAAACAACTTATTATTAGCGCTAAACTAAAAAAATACTTTTGATTAAAATCATATTCAAAAATGAGTGAAAAAATGTTTCTCTTCATCTGATGTATGAAATGTTTAAGTACTTATTCATACAAATATTTCTATATCTCTTCATTGGGGATGACATAAGTTGAGTGCTGTTGAACTTTCCCTAATTCTGGAGTTAATTATAACCGGATATCTTATAACGAATAAACTTGCAAACTTTTTCACGAGTAATGTATTACGAGATCAGTATTTTTACAGTTGACTTATAGACAAACTTTATTTAATTGAAGAATATTTACAGTTTAAAAGTAAAACAAATGTATCTCTCATTCTGTCCAATAGAAAGGGTTTTCACTTCCTTTTGAAGAGAAAACATTTTCTGAATAAAATTTATTTATTTTTTATTTCATCCGAGAAATTGATTCCATTCAAAGTTTAACTTATTTTCCAGACTTTCGTCTCAAAAATAAATATTCAATGAAACGAAAGTAAACTCTTTTTTAAATAAAATCGATTGTTATTTGATTAGATGTATATATAAGCGAGCAATAGGTTAGATCGATAGCAACACTAATATTTTTATAGGTACTTTTGGCATCCTTTTTCTTTTTTAACTACAAAAATATCTTTATTTTTCGTTGAATATAAAATTTTCTCATTTTAGTCCAAAAAAATGATAAATTCATAACTTTTTTGTTAATATTTGCCAAAAATATTTTTATTTATTAATGAGAAGTTTTTTAAGCAAAAAATCTTTTGGGAGTCTTATAATTAGAGCATTGAATTATAGTTAATTTGCTTCATTTGTGCCTTATTTGTGCCTGCCTCATTTTAAATCCTTAATTAACATTCATGTCATTAAAAATGATGAAAGTCTTAATCCGAGATCATTACTCATAGCACAATCAAGGCACCTAATGTTGTATCAAGATATTTTTAAATCAATTAATTTTAGATGATAACCTTGTTCATTTTAATTAAGGCCAAGTGGTATCCTGTGTTCACAATCCTATGATCATATCATCCACTTTATCTTACAATTATTGTTTTCACTCATTTTGTGATTTTTGTAAACAATATTTAAGTTAAGGTTTTTTCATTTAAAATTCATTTTCATTAAACTAAATCATTTAGTTTAATGCTAATCAAAAGGTATTTGAAATTTGTATTGAATTTTATGAGATGTATATCATTATGTCTAAAATGGTTGTCTAAAATCATATTATTTATTAATTTTAATTTATTTAAAATACGCGCCCAGTGATGGCCATGTTTTTAATACATATTACAGTCTTATAAAATAATTCAAAATCAGAGCATTAAATAAACAATTTTTATTTAAAATATTAATCTATTTTATGTCTAGAATTAGAGAAAAATTTAAAATTTGAGCTAGCTTAAAAAATAAGAAAGTTAAGAGGGGGTCAGCTTTTTATTGCATTTTTGAACTACAATTTTTTGTGCCTCGGGGGTACCCCTATACCCCCCTCGTGGCCATCACTGTACGCGCCGCATATTACGCGGCTAAAAATATAAACTAGTAAATAAAAATACCAATAAATGAGATTAAAATTTTCAAATTATAGCACAAAATAATATTAAATTACATTATTATTTTGTATACGTTATTGATTTTCATTGATTTATAATAGAAAATTGACCATGTTTAATTGACTCCATGATAAACAATAATAGAGTGAAAATTTTAGTATTTTAGTGATTGATGAAGGGTTATATTTTTAATTAACTTGGTGATTACATTCCAAAATTGCTTAAAAATGCGGACAAAAATCCTTTCCTTCGTTTTAGATGTACTGAATGTGTTTAACTATAAGACTGGCGATGGAATAGTCGAGGTCTGATAAAACCCTCATTAAATGTTGATATTTTACTCTAATTGAACTATAAATGAATTAATTTAGTAATGAAATAATTAGACCTGATTTTTGTTTTTGTTTTACTAATTGAATACCGAAAGAGAGGTCTAACATATAATTAATATTTTTTGTTGTCTAATAAATATTTCTATGAAATGAAAATGTTTGGCCATTGCCTTATCCTATGAGTGATGTAGTTTTAGTCAACTAAACTAAACTATCAATATTTATAGCTTTCATTGGATTAACGAAAGCATAATTGAGTTAATTCTTTGAAGCCATGAGTCAGTCAATGAGTAATTCAATACATGAATATCTAAACACATATCAAAGAGTAATCATATTTGGCTGATGTGTGACACAAATGACAAGTTTAGACACAAATTCATCTAATATTTGTCCCAAAGGCTGACTAATGGGCAGAAGTCTTGTATTAAAGCAAAAGTCTGTGTAATATCACGTCTGCATTTCCTGACTGTCATAACTTCCACTTCTAATTCTCTCCAAAACTATTTTCATATCAATATTTTTCTCGTTTTACATCAAAACACTTCAAGAATATTCTGAGCTCACGAACTCTCTTTTATCTTGATTTGTGAATAGCCAGGGATACAATCAGAACAGGAAAAGACTATTCTGTGAGATGTGAACATTTGGTTGATATAAATAATGGGATTCTTATTTTGTAGGCATTTAATTATATTATGTCTAAAGATTTCTAATAATGTTGAATGTTCTTGGTTATTCCATGTTTTATATAACGCATACAAATATAACTAATTATATAATATTCTGTTTTACTCTTAAGATTTCATTCGACAATAAAATTATTCGGAGCACAGAATACATGTATTCTATGATTGAGTTTTATGTGAAGTAGTTTGAGAGCCAAATATCACTCAAATTCGAGTCGAGATGTCATTCGTTAGCGAAGAGTAAAACGAAAAACAAATATTATTTCATATTTTCAGTTGAGTTCTCCTTTTTTCTAAAAATATGAGTTTTTATGTCTAATTAACTCCAACCATGAATCGAATTGTATGCCAAATATAATCTAGCTTCGTTTTTAAATACAATATCTTACAAAATAAATTATTTTAGGAATGATTTGTATGTTTTAAATAATATTTTGGTTAAAATAATAAAATATTTAATTTTTAAAATAAAATTCTTTTATCGATTTTAATCAAGATAAATTGCTATCTATTTAATTTTAAATGAAATAAAAGATGTTCTAGTTATATATTATTAAATTGAATTGATTAATTTGAAAGCCTATATAAAAATTTAATTATGCTAGCTAAACAAAAAGATCAGGTTAGATGAACCCAAATATTTGCCAAATCATAAACATTGTATCAGATATTGAATTCTAAATATTGACAATAAAGTGATACCCAATGAAGTGCACTCATCTTCACTCCAATCATTGATAAATTATTACACTTTTATGAGAAGCCCTCAAATGCCGTTCCGTTAGACACAAAAGTGAAGAGAAGTCTCGATATTATAAAATATTAATCAAAACTTGTGTTATAAAAATGTCTGATATGTTTCCATTTTTCTCCTTGATTATTTATGATGCTTTTTTAGTGGCTTAAAGTAACAAAAGTTTTTTGATCTTGCAATTATGTTAATTTTCTTCAAACATATTATTTAGTTTATTTTTCATTTTAAACTATCCTTTTATTTATTTTTAAGAGTATTATAGCTGTCATTTTGTTTTCTTTTTTTTGGGCAATAAGTGATTTTCTGTTTAGTTATAAACAACTGTCTTTTCTCTATATTCTGTGCCGATTCTGAGCTCATATGGTTTCAAAAAATCTTTTTTTCTTGAAAAATGTTTGCATTAGAGAATAGTTTATAAAAGCATTTGTATTATAAAATTCAATGGTTTATAACATTGACTTTAATAACAAAATACTGAGAAATGAGTACTAAAACAAAATAACATAAAATAAGTTATATTTCATAGGAATAGAAGACAAAAGATTAGACACAGAAATGGGAATTCAGTTTAAAATTCTAACCGAGGAGAGAGGGAGGGAGAGAGAGAGAGAGAGAGAGAGAGAGAGAGAGAGAGAGAGAGAGAGAGAGATCTTCTAGATTTTCAGGTATTAGTAAAAAGTTATGAAAAGATATGTTTATTGAAATGTTGTACTAATGATTTGAAGTCTACAAAGTGAAGTACTTTTATATATATTATGTAATGAAGGAATAGATAAATAAGATTGAAATATATCTTTTGGATGTTCGTATCTTTGCTTATTCAATAGTGAAATAAAATAACTATAATATTGAAAGTCTAATATCCATTCAGAGAGTCTATAAGAAGACAGAGAGCTATTTCTATCAGTTTCAGTGAACAGTATTATTATTCTATAAAAATACTGTTATATATAATTCACATCTAATTCTCTTGAGATTTAAATTACATTTTAGTCTTTCCTTTTTTCCATTCACTGTTCCCTTCCCTTCCCTTCTTTTAGTATATTTTAAAAAAGTAACTTTTGTTCACTTTCTATATAAGAATTATTCCAATTCAGTGAAAATATTGTGATAGAAATCGTGTAAAACATATTTTTAATAATTATTTGCATATTTTTAAGGCAAAATGTCTTCGATTTGTGAATATTTTAGAGTCTTTTGAATTTAGAATTCAATTAAAATCGATTGTTATTTATCTGCAAAGAATTAGAAACAAAATATAATATAAAGACTTCTTTTTAAAAATATTGATTAAAATTCATTTTATGAACTGAGAAGAAAAATGAAACCAAATTTATTAAAGACATATTCGATTTCAAACTTATCTATCAATTATTGGTTAGAAAACCTTTTTAGGCTCTTTTTTATCATATATTTTATATTAAAAGCTTTTTATAAACTTTAATATTCTTCGCTTCAAATTATATCTTTGGGTCAAATGTGGAGAAACTTTTGAAATATTTGTGCTTTTTTTGCCAAATATTTAATGCTTTGAGAATTTGTCGATCGATTCACATAAAAGAGTCGATAGTTTAGAGAACAAAACAGAAATTTCTTTAATTTAATTTATTTTCTAATGATTTATGACTTAAATAGTTTTGCAATGAATTCAATCATAAATTATATTGAATTTAGAGTTTGTTATGAAAACCAGTGATTATTCATTTATGAAATACATATTCACTTCTAATAGACTTATGATTATTTGAAATCTACTGAATTCTCAAACATTTTTTAACCAATACCTTATATTAAATACATTTTAATAATACAATTAATTTGTCCATTCAGTTATTCATATTTTTTAAATAATTAAGTAATAATTGAGTGAAAAAATTACTCAAAATATACTAATAATGTAAAGAAAAGCTCTTAAATTGTAATTTATTTTTGTTAGAAAAAATGAAAGAATATAATAATAGCCTCCATTCTGTGCGTTTATTAACGCAATTCTTAATGATATTAACCTATAGTGAGTTACTTTATAAACACTGTGTTTGATATGAGGAGAAAAAGTAAAAATAGCAAAAGTGTTAATGTTTTGATTGCAAACAAACAATCTCTGAACTAAAGTTAAATACGGAACAGATTTACTGCCGAAGAGATAACATATGTTTTCTCTCTCATACACAACACTTACATAAAGACATATAAGAAACTATTGTAGAGAAAAAAATATGAGTCCTTATATTAATCTATCATACATTTGGCATAACCTTTCGCACAGAGTCTAAGCTGCTTATGACGACCAAAACAGTCAATGAAGAACATACCGATAGACCTCAAACTATTTGTGTAGTTCTTGTATTGATGGCATTATTATGAGTTTGAGACCATTCTCTCTATTTATACAACATTACACTTATTCTTAAATAACACAAACCTATGTTTAGTTCAAAAAACGAAAGGCCAGTCTTATCGGCGGATCATTTTTTTGGCTGAGCAGAAGTGGGATTCACATACATTAGCGGTGATGATGTGCTCTAATTCAAACCCACTGCTATCGACGCCATTCCTGATCCTTAATTCTCGATTTCCCCAATGAATTGCAAAGTGAGAGTTCGCCAAACCTTTTCTTTCTATGGTTTTCAACTTTGACCAGTTTTAGTAACCAGGGTTCTCAACCTAAATGCTCCATTTAATGAGTTCCGACAAATTATTCTTTTTTATTCTATATTAAGCAAAACATAACATTATAATTGACATTTTTTTGCCAAGCTAATTTAGCACATATTTTACTATAAAACTAGCATTTCCTAAATTGCATGTTTAGTATTCCTGTCCGTCACATTTCTATTCATTGATTATTCAAATGATTAGTTAGAGAAAAGGGAAATCCGATGAAATGATTAGCGAAGGGCTTAGTTTTGATGAATATTTTTTCAGATTAGGTTTGAATTATATTTGAATAGTTTTTATGAAATTAATTCTTGAATTCATAAAATATTTATTGGTTTTTATTATTATTTCATTTAATATAATCACATTTTAAATCAAAAAAAAGAAAAAATGTCATTTTAGTGTCTTTTTATTCTAAACTCAATTATAAGTAATAATATTTTTCTAACCAAAAAAAATTTTTGATAGTATTCTCGGAAATTCAATTTTATTAAAAACGTTGTATTTCTTGTTATTTTGGAAACGAATCTCAAGAGTAAACACAATTTATATAATTCCTTTTAAGAAGTTTTTCTACTAAAATATTGAGCGATAAATAAGGAAATAAATTAAAGATATTTTTCACTTATTATTTAGAATAAATTAAAATCCATTTCAAAGGTTTGCTTTTGGGAAGCACTGGATCTTATCATCAAAAGTGATGGAAAAATAATTGGATTTCTATTTCGATCTATTTTTTATACATTTATTCCTATAATTGTTTATAAAGAAATTCTTTTTTAGGAAAAAATGTGAATAAATCGAGATTTCAATGCTTTCAATAAAATTGTATAAAAACTTGAAATTTAGACTATGTTTAGGGTTTAGGATATGTATGAGCCCTCCATTCTTTGGTTCATAGAGAATAATACTCAGGAGTCAATAGCCCAGTTCTTTTGCTAAGAGTGTGTATGTATGTGACGGTCGGACACGAGACTGAATAGCGATTAGTTGAGCTCTAAAATTGATTTACTGACTCTCAAGTGATGCTTTTCACAACTTCGAGGAGTAGTCATAGACTACTACTACTACTGTTAGAGAACTGATGAAGACGTGACACAATTTTGATGTGAATGTGTTCTCTGGTTTGGTCGTCACTCCATCGTCACTGTCTATACATTAGAGGCCACTCCAGTGATAGCACGCGCCAGACAAACATCAGTGGATGGGCTCAACTATCAAAACTATGTATTCTTATTCACTACTAAAACAATTATATAATCAATTATATTACATGAGAGCAGAAAAAGCAGTGTTTGACAGCACAACCACTACCAGTCTATATTAATATCGATTTCTGGCACCACTTCACTCGATTTGATAGATTAGATTTTATTTAATTAGTTAATAAATGCGCCCCTTTTTTATCAATTAAATAAATGAATCTAACATTTTTGCTGTTCTTGCACCTTTTTTTATCTACTAATTAATCATATGCTTTGATCGCTATAACAACTCAGGATAGAAATATTCAGTGCTAACACGAAAACTATCTCTTTATAATTAATAGCATTTTATTTATAATAATTTCATTAATTGATTAAATTTTTTGTTATTTCAATTTTTTCTAATGGATTTCATGGAATTTCATAGTGAGATAAAATAAACTTGGCACATTAACTAAGGTTTCTAAGGAGGGATTACAGAATTGATAGTGTAATTTACTTTATAAAGTTTGCAAGGACAATTCCTAACACAACTTCATTGGATTTAATGACTGTTTTCCCTCCGATAATGATATGCAAAGTTTGTCTGTTGTATGAGTTAGTAATGAAAAATATAGGGAAGAGTGTGCTGTGCCTTATGTCGAAAAATGGCAAACAATTGGTCCGATTTGTCGATTGGAGTCACGTTTTATTCGTTTTTTGTATTCAACTGAACGAACAATTTTTCTGTTCCTTTAAATTGGTGTGAAATTGGTTTGCGATCAATACACTGACAGACAATACTATCCATCTTTTAATAAGAGCTCAGAATAAAGTTCGGCACAAATTTACTGAAAAATAAAATATTTTTAGAATTTTGTTTAAATATTGAAATAATTCCAATTATTTCTCTAATTTTTGAAACAATCGCTAAAATTTGCACAAAAATATCGATTTTGACAATAATTTTGCACTTTTGCTGATATTTGTCTTTGAATTAAGAGATTCAGTAGAAAAGAGTCTTAATTCAAGACAAATATCAATAAACCCTTTTCTGTGAAAATTCTAATTTAATATTCACTTCAATTGAAATAAATTTATTTAATCAAAAGAAAAGTTTGAAATAAGTTTTTTATTTGATTCGAACTAAAAATTCATTATTAGTTATAAACACAAAACAAATAGATTTCTATCAGTGTTTGGCCGAAAGGCAACAAATTTCTTGTTTTTTTGGGCGCAAATAAGAGTTCAATCAAATAAATTCAAACAATTTTTTGTACTTTTCTTTTCATTTCATTCAGTGTTGGGTTCATATATAGACTGGTTTTACACAATAAAAATCGATTTCTAGATTTCTTATCAAAAGATTCGTTGAAATCCTGTTTAGAATTGGAATTTCAATCGAGTCTTTTCTGAAAAGTTTTCAATTCAAGTTAACCTGATATCATCTAATTTTTTGTGCTTGTTCCAATTGTTCCTTTCCCTTAAAAGAGTTGTTCAATTAATCAATAGTTGCCTTTTTATTGAAGTAAATCTATATATAAACAAAATTTGTCTTGCTTCAATCAATTCTAATCGAATTTTAATGTTTTCTTTCTTTAGAAATTCTAATAGAGTGTTCTACTTGAAATTGAACCTGCTACATTTGACACTTTTATGGCAATCGATTCAAAAGTAAGAATATTTAATATTAGACATTAAAATGTGATTCAAAAATCTCTGGAAAGTATTGTGACGTGAATTGTATGTCAAACACTTTACGAATAAATAGACGAAAGCATTAACTCATATCTCAGTTAACAGTAGACTAAAAGTAACTCAAAGTATAATATATTTTAAACACTCGACAGAAGAATAGACTGGAAGTAAGCGATTGCTTAAGAAAATCAGTCATACATTCAAATCTATAGAGAGGTTGTGAACAGATTATGAAATTTTCTCTATTGAGTGGACTTTTAGGCCATTGTAGACATTGTATGCATTGTAGAGGTTATAGACATTGTAGAGCTGTCTTTGCTGTCAACAGAGGAATTCCTATTTTCAATACCGAATTCAAAATCTATGAATCAGTTGTGAATTATATTTACTTTATTCTGTTATCACTTGCAATTCTGTGCAATTCTGTGCAATTCTCTGCTATTCTCTGCAATTTAGCCTAAAGTATTTACTATGGCTGTCAACTACCGTGGTCATTGTTGTCCAAACCTTTTGATAAATTGAATGCTCACTTTTCCATATATCACGATCTGATTGCTAGTGGAGAATAAACTTAATTTTTCATTGTTTACCTTAATCTTAACTTATAGGGCATTCTTTACCGGTATTTCCTTTTATAATCTGCTCGAGATTTCCACTCAAATACTCGACACAAAAGGAATTTTTCCACTTTTTCTCTATTTTTGACTCCGATTTTATGTGTCTTAAATCAAAGTGAAAAATAAAAGTATAAAAGTTTTCTTCTTTGAAATCATATTTTAGTAAAGTATCGAAAGAATGAAATCTAGAATTTATTTTCCTAAACAAATAGTAGTGAATCAATTCTGGACCAAAAGAATAGGAGTTTAGCCTTTGATATACGCTATGGATATGTCATAAGTTTTATAATAATATTTTCTCTTTTTTTGGTCTTTTCTTTTCTATACTTTTTTGTTTCGATGGTTTCAAAAAGTATTCAAATTTTATACGAAATCCTAAAATAGAATCCAATAATTCAAGGCTTGACTTAAGTCCATATAAATATATATGGAGTGCTCGAACAGAGATTTCAATTCCTGTGGTCACTCTTATTGAAGCGGTAGGCCTTCCACTGATGAAAAAAGTATTGTAAACGATTTTCTGGATAAGTTTTGTTTAGTAATAAGAAATTGAAAAACAAAAAAAATGAATTATAAGAAGAATTGGGAGAAAAAGTTTGTTTTGTTACATAAGAAGAGATGTGTTCGTGGAAACTGATATTTCACTTTTAGTACACAAATTGTTCGACTAATTTAGATACAGTCAAGACTGACGGCACACAACAAACAAATTGATTCGCAGTAATGGCTTTCTTTTAACATCAGTGATGACCAGAATATAAATTCTTGTCTGTCATTCCTAACAAAACAGGTTTTCTTTGCACTAATTGTCAAAGAATTATAGTTTCCTAATATAGAAAGTTATGTAATCTATGCCTATCGTTGAAAGGAATTTTTTCTAAATTATTTGTGCATTTTTTGTGCTTGCTTAATGTTGAAGGGTTGTCAATAAGTAGTGACTGTTCATCACTAATATTTTGGATAATTATTGGACGGACTATAAGAATGAGTCTAAAAAAAGTAAAATAATAGGAAAAATGAAAACTAAAACCAGATGTTTCTCAGAGTCAAAGAAAGTGGGAAAAGGAGTTCAAAAAATAATAATACAAATGTGTTTCTGAGTTCTTCCCACAGATGTGTTGAAATACTAGTGTTTCAGATGAGTTGAGAAACAAAGAGAAGGGCAGAGAAAACATTGTATACACACACACAGAATGAAATGAGAGCTATAGTTCAATCAACTCATTCTTCCTTTCATTTTCTATTCTTCTTCTACTTCTTCGACGTCTTCTCCTTTTCTGGCGTTAAAATTATGTTAATTGCAAGATAAGAAACAAGAAGTTCTTTACTACTCGTTAGAAAACATGGAAAATCTGTGAAAACAGAGCTCTTCTTTTCAAGTTTAGATCCAATCTGTGCACAACTGTTCTTTACTACTGATATAACAGTTATATAATGTTTAGGAGATAAAAGTCAGACCACACAGACATTAGTTTATGAAGTTTTCAAAAGACTTCCAATGCTTTCCAATGAGTTTTCATTTATCTGTTAAAATGATTGCATTCATGATCTCTAGCTCTGAATAATTCATGTGTTGTCACTGTTTTCAATATCTTCACTAATAAACTAATTGTTAGCTTAACCTTATTTTCTTCATGGGTTTCATCAGATTTTATGATCCGTTGCGCTGACACAACAAAACACTAAATCTATTAAATAATCCTTATTTTAAAACTCGAGTAATAAACGTTATGTTATATAAATACAACTCTAAAATTGGTTATAAACTGATTTGGTTGTACTCTAAATGTGTTTACATTTATTGCTTTAGTTATAAATCTCTTCCTTTAATGTTATATTCAAAACATTTTTTTAATCTCAAGTTTTCCGATTAAAAGCGATAAAAATATTTTTCTGATTAAATCTCAGAATAAAATCTCTACTGGAATTTGAATGACTGTATTTGTCACAAATTTTATGCTGTGCTTTACAATCAGGAGTTTTATATAATATTTTCAAAGTTCTTATACATTTTCACCATTTATATTATATAATAACTTCAGGTCTCCGATTTAAAATGCTTCTAGCTAGATTTTATATTTTCATTGAAATATAAATCTCAAAAAGTTTTCTTTGAATTTATGACTAAAAATAGATTCGGAGAAAAAATTGCAAAATAATAATAAAATTTAAACTATTTTTAGTAAAAATTATTTTATTTAAAAATTTACATTTTACATTGATCATTTTTGTCTTATACTAATCAACTGTCTTTTAAATTTTCATAACTAATAAATTTTCACAACTGTTCTTCATTTGTATGTCTCCTCTTTTGAACATCCCTTTTATGATGAGTTCAAGAATGCGTCTGAAGAACGACAACAAAAATATTTAGTCTTTTGATTGGAATAATTGATTCAAATTTTTTTTTTATAATAAACGTCTGGTTATTGACAGACAGAGAGAAAGGCTGACAATAGAACAGACAATAAGTGATTTTTATCACTTTATATATTAAATGCTTGTAATTCATTGACGCAAGAATTTAGTAGAAGTAGTGAAAGAAGTGTAAGATGTGCATGAACATTTTTATTAAAAGTGACAATCGATGAGAAAAGCATTAGATTTGTTTACTTTTGTATCAAATTCTTGTGTTTTTGGTTCCTATAAATGAATAACCAAATGATAGACATAATTATGTTGAAGAGAGTTGATCCTCAAAATAAACTTGCTGAATTTGTAAAACACATTTAGTCAAATATTTTTATCTTTAATTTTATTTTTCAAAATGTTTTAATTAAAATACGGATTTGAACGGCACAGCACTTCTACTATAGATGGTTATAGGATGAGTTGTTGGCACAGGAATTATCCTAACATTAATTGCAGAACTAATTCAACTAATTTTCACACTTTGAAAATCTTCGCTCTTTTTCAATGAATAAATCGTTAATTTCACTTTTAATGCATTTTTCTGACATTAATGGGATCTCTGCTAATAGTATAACACCAGAAACTCTCTCTTCGTAATTGTGATCACCTTTTCATTTGACTTTAATTTAAGGATCAATTAAATCAAAATTCAGAGTAAATTTAAATTAGAGTTTTTATTTATTTTTGGAAAAAAAAGTCGAATATATGTTTAATTTAATTTTATCTTGTTATATTTCATAATTTTCGATCATTGAATGACCTATTTCATAAATTTATTTAAAATATAGTGAGTTAACTAATGATCTAGGTTCTTATTTGTTTTATTTATTTGAACTTTTACATTAAAACTTAAATCAAATTTGATGTTGAATTGCATTTCAATGCACTTATTTTAAAATGAATTATTAACTTTAATCTTGGTATTTGATAGTTGAATCCTTTAGAATTGGCAAAATTAATACCAATTTATTCTGTTTTCTAGTCTCTGAACTCATTATTTTCAGAAACATTTTGAGAAATGCATTAGAAGTTTGGTTTTGAAAACAGAAATAATCGTTTGAATTGAATGAAAAGATATAAATATTTGGAAGAACCTATTTATGTGATTCAACGAATGCCTATTCCATAGATATCTCTCATATAATAAATAATTGATTTCGATATAATCAGCGCTAAACCCAAAACGTCTGAACCTTTTATTCATTCATTTCAGACAATTATTATATTTAACGTATTATTGCATTGAATTGGAAAACAAATCACATAATCTTTTTATGAGTTTTCGCTTTCAGTATTATTTTTTCTCTCTTCAGACCATCAAAACAGTCAATAATTTATGTTTAAATGTATCTATCGTTTGATTTAATCCTTCTTTGTCTCCATTTCTTTGTTATTCTTGTGGTGGATGTGCCCACACGTGACTCATTCTTCTTCTTTTTCAGATTTATTTTTATTTTAATCTGATTTCAAAAAAATTCTCTAATTTTGTCGGATTATTGATATAATAGATTCGGTTGAAATTTAAGGATATTTAGGAGATTAACAGTTATGTGATTACGTCAATATTCAGGGTATTTATGTGTGGCCTCAGAAGTGAAGCAATAATCAGTGACTTAGCACTGGTTAATGTCATTGAATGCGAAACTCCTTTGGATAGATTTCTTGTGAATTAAGGCTTTTCAGTGATAAAAGAGTTGGTTTATCGTCAGAGAACAAGTCATGTCTACTAATCCTTTCAAAGTAAAGCCCATAAACGAGAGCAAAACCATATGATGACTGGTCATTGAGCTGACAAAGAGAAGCCTGTGCTCAATATTGTGCTCAATATTGGCTAATCTCTAACTCCTAATACACAATGACTGTCTAAATATATTCCTGGTATTAGTGGCACAAAATGTGAAAAAATGGACTTATTTTTGACATTTAATAGGAAATCAATTTTCAACACAAAAAGAAATAACAGTTTAAGAATTATAACAATTGTCTGCTTTTCATTCAATTTTATAAACACTATTTTTTGTGCCTTTTTTGTCGATTTTATTTTATTTGGTATTTAGTTATTGTCTGTAATCAGAGATAAATCAATAGATTATATCAAAAGTGACACAAAAGTCAGACTTCAATTTCATTGAGTTTTTGGTAAAATTTTCTATTTATTTCTTTTGATTTCATTTCTTTATACGATTTCTTATTTTTGTCTAAAAGTCAAACTAATTTCGCCATTTATTTGATATGAAAGCCAGAGATAAATATATTATTTTTCTCAATGGATCTCTAATGGAGAAGTCCAGACCCTTTTACAGCAATTATATTTTTTTCGATGTCTATAGACATAAATATGAAAGAATTGCCATTTTTGTACC
Source organism: Galumna obvia (assembly GCA_034695785.1). Lineage (NCBI taxonomy): Eukaryota > Metazoa > Arthropoda > Arachnida > Sarcoptiformes > Galumnidae > Galumna > Galumna obvia. The sequence goes on from JAQFZM010000352.1 coordinate 23,626, forward strand.
TAAAATCTGCGGACATATTTTATTTTGATTTATTCGCAATTTATTTGGGTTTTTGTTAAAAAGTTGTTCTTTTCTGAGCCTTAAAAATACATTTTCAGTTACTTTCGGAAGTATTACTTTTTATAACAGATCTAAAATTTATGATTCAATGAAACGCGGATTTTATGATACATTTCTTTTTTGTTTTACATATTTTCAGCCTTTAATCAATTCTTGAATTTTTTAACTCAAGTGTCGATATTTTTATAGGTTTTATTGATTGTATAAAATCAGAGTTTTGTTATTAAAATCAATAATTCTTTTGATGAAACAATTATTTATAGTCAGAAAAGTTAATCGAAAAATAATTAACGAAAGAGAAGAACAGTATTTCATCGGAGAAATAATAGTCTTTAATATAATATATAAGTTATTGTTGTTATAATTAACAAATTATAAGACAAAAGACAAGTCATATGCTATTCTTCAGTCGTATTTAATATATGTGTTTCTCTATCTTTACTGATAATTCAAACATTGTTTTTGGCAAATAATGAGTCGGAGCCGAGTTTTTGGTTATTTTAGTTCAGATCTCATCTTTTTTGATGATATTAAGCAATAATGTTATGAATCGCTAAATAGAGCGCATCGACAGAAAAGTAACAAAAAATTATATCTTCACTAATATTAGGTTTCAATCTTTGGCCAAACATTTCATCTCTAAATATATTAATATTTTTTTGTCGGCTTCTATTCCTGGTTTGATAAAAGTTGTATGTAATCAGAGGCCTTCCATAAGTGCACAGAATAATTTTCGGCTGAAAAGAGCAAAAACTATATACTAGTTTAGTTAACGAATGAATGAATAAAAACAGAGAAACACCAGTTTAGGAACAAATACATCCATTGATTTTTATAATGAAACCATCGTTTGTTTTTCACTTCACTTCTGTTATTATAACACAATTTTTATTTGTAAATCGTTGGCAAAAAAAGGGCACAAAATTTCTAATAACTTTTTTTTGTAGGAAATGATTGATTTTCTTCAATAAAGGCTTTACTTTTGTGGAAAGAAATCAATTTTATCCCAAATATTAAGGTTAGTGTCAAACTGTTTTCATTAATCTTGATATTAACGAGAATTTTGATCGAGATCTTTACAAGACCTCATGGGTTTTCACATAATTCCTGTTATAATGGTAACAATTATTGATACTAATAACCAAGCAACAAAAATATCCTGGCTATTGTTATATAACTTTCATATTTGTGGGCAAAAATATCCTCGAGTATTATACTTCAAATATTGGATCTTTTCATTCATTCTCTCTATTTATGCTCTCTTTTTGAGCAAAAAGTTTATATAAGACAAAAGAGTCAAATATTAATCGTGCAAACAATCAGTGCTTTGGTTGAGTTCTTAGAAAGTTAAGACCAGAATTTGGTGGAAAATAAACGGAAGCAAAAGTCGGACCACTTCTATACCGTAATTAATTTAAGTTATCGACAGAACACTAGCCTTTCCCATTGCCATTCCTATTGCTATTCCCTCCCCTCTAATGACAATCTTCGAGATTAACGATTAATTGAAGCAAAGGTTCGATAGTTTTTCTTACAAATTGTGATCTCATAAAAAGTAAATATAAGTTTCTGTCTAATTATTCACTCATTTAATGCAAATGTCTTTAATTGAAAAAATTTGTTTGAATTTTCAAATGTTAAGCCAATGAATGCATTTCTTTAGTAATTAATACAAAAATATTGTATGCATTTACTTTAATTATATTTATTTTTACTCATTACTGATCCGATTTCAACTCATTATTTAAGAATGAATTTTAATTTTAGTAGAAGAAATAAAACCAAGATAATATTTGTTAGTCAATGAAACTTTTTTTGCGATAATATTTTGCTTTTGGCTGACAATAGACTGCATTTTCTTTTGAAATGATTTAAAAAAATTGTCTAAAGAAATATCATTAGGTTTTCCTCTGTTGCAGAGGAATGGGATTCAGTAAAAGAACTGTTGGGGAAAATCTATTGTCAACCATTGAGCGAAAGACATCCATTCAGGGGTTTTGAGAAAATGTGACAGATCAGTTTTGTCTCGGCCCACACTTTAATACACAATTTAAGCCACCATTTGAGGGGAAAGAATAGACTTTCAGTCAATAGTCCAGAATGGATAGTAAATTGTTGTTCTGTTCTTTTCAGAGCCTCAGTTCAAATGTATTCAGAATTTATTCGTTGGTAGGGTTTGACTGACTCTTTACGAGAGTGTCGACCGATTTTCAGTATAAGAGAGTAACGGAGCGAATAAATAAATGCACCGAAAAGTGCATTATTAGCGTCACTCACATCCAAATACATGACTTGAAATGACTCACAAATACATTACATAAAAGTAATGTTTAGCTGAGGACTGGCCTCTAAAGGAGAACTGTTAGAACTGTTAGAATGACATATTTCTTCGTAAATACCAGGAATATCGCAATCGATTCATTATTGAGGCAACTCTTGTATTGTCCGGAATTAAAATAACAATACGGCCCTCATTTGTCTTCTCCTATTCCGAGGATTATTTTAATAGCTCTTGGCTCTTCTACCAAGACAATGTTGCTCTTGTAACACATGATCTAGCAATAAATTGTGCGAAAAAAATCGGCACAGAAGAGAATACTTGATTGACAGCTCATGACTTTAGAGAAGGTTTATATGATTTTTATGATAATTTCTGATACAGTTTTAGTGATAAATCATTTTTTGATCGAAAGTTTGAATTCCTAAATGGATTTCTATGCACTTTAATAGAGGAAAGACCACTATTGGTGGTATTAAAACTTAAAATTTATCCATTCATTGCTCACAAATATCTCATTTTTACGCCTTTCTATTCATAAATTTGACTAAATTTTTATCAATAAAAAATATTATGAATTTTTTTTAGAAATAGAAATGTTTTCAATTCAATGAACTTAAGTTTTTGAGTATTTCTTTTTGCATATAAAATGAATTTGAAAACTAAAATAATTTCTTATATTTAAGTTTGAAATAAGTTTGCAATAAATTTGCGGAGTAAACAGTTTTACCGCCTTTTAAAAAGTGAATGTAATTCTTGTAATGCAAAGTAAAGCAAAACTTTCGTTTCGTTTCTCATTTTCTCAAATATTATATAACCTCTGAATTAAGAAACTAAGAATTTTTTAGTTATTTAACCAAAAATGACAATAAGAGTCCCCAAAGGGCTTATATTTGCCATAAAATGTGAAAATCTTTACTCTTCCTTAACTCATATATGGCTGGAAAATCGGAACTTAAGTCCTTATATTCGACAAAAATTTTAACAAAAATGATTTTATTCTCTTAACGACTCTTCTGTCGACATTTAGACTGAAATTATGGCTATTTTTCGATATTTATTTTTGACGTTTTGTTCTCATATTTTATATCAGAAAAGAATAGAAATTCTTATTTTATATCTTATGTTTTGACACTTTTCGTTGAGAAAAGACATTGAAAAAAGTTATTTATTCATAAAATGATTGGAGAATTATTTTAATAAAACTTCAGGTAATTTAATGGCATTTTCTGTTATTCTCACCGCCAGGAATATATTCCTGGAACTTATCAAAAGAATATATTTACAGAGAATATTCTCCTTTATTAAAGTTTTTATTTCTCTCTGAATATTAAACTGAAAATTTGTATTCAGATTTGTCGGCACATTCTGAAGAGTACTCCATATATTTGAACATTAAATTCTAACCAAGCTCCTTTATTTATTATAAATTCTTTAATAGTTACTTAAGTTTCCTTATTTTTTCTGGTTTCCCTTAAGTGTTTAAACAACAAGATTAAATTTTCTTTTAAAAAATTTATAAATCTTTTTAAATTTCTTAGATATAAATGGTTTTACCATGTTAAGGTAGAACACCTTGATCGTATCAATTTTTAAATATATGAGTATTGAAAAGTTCGGGAAATCAAAGCAAAGAGTATTTTATAAGTATTTTTGAGCGAAAACTCAATAAAATTATTCACTATTACTTGAATTGCAATAAATTTACATAATATTAATATTTCAAATCTCACCGCTTATACCCGGCTGACAATTACCCATTAAATGTGTAATAAAGTCTAACAAAAAGTACCGCCTCTTCTCAAATAATATACTTTATTTGAGGATTTCCTCGAAATTTAAGGTGAAAAGTATTAAAATATTTACCAAAAGACTACAAAAAAGATAATATTTGAGTTAAATACTAAAATTGAATTCTCTTCTGCCGTTCCTCTCAAATGATTAGTTAGTGCTAAAATGAAAAAAGCACAGCATGTAAATCATCGCACATTCCTCTGAGTGTCTGTGCCTTAAATACGTTCTTCTTATTTATCCTATAGAGAGGGCACAGAACTAATACGAAAAGCGCTTAAAAGAGAGGATAGACATCAAGAATTTCTCTAATGACGCTATTTTCATATGTGAACTGAATTTGTACACATTTTCAGAGAACAGTAACCAAGAATGTACTCATGGTTTATTTGCTGAAACTTTTATAAATAATTTGGTTAGCCCTTGGTTATATTTGTAAATTAAATTTATCAACTTTTCAATTCATTTAATCAGAAATTTGAGTGATTTTAAAATGTTGTCTGATTTATTTGAAAATCACCTTGCTTGTGTTGATAGAGTATCGATTTAACTTTATTTTTTTGAGAAAAACGAGTCATTCCTTTTTTTCTTATTCCAATCGAATAAGATATCGTCATAAAGTTTGCTTGTTTATGTTTATGTATAGAAGAGGGAAATTGGTCCCACTCTAATACTGACAATTTTCTTGTTTGATCTCTTATTTTGTGCTCATTTTGGCCAACAAAGTCATTGTAGAAGAATAGAGTTATGACCGAAATGTCTTATTCTCCTAATGTGACGGAAAAGAGCTCCGATTTTCCAGCCATTTGTCGCCAGAATATGATCTCATGTCTGCCATTCAGATATCAATAGTGTCTTCACTGTTGAATCTGAAGTAATCTTTGTTTCTGAAACTCAATTTTTCTTTTGTTTACTTTTTTTGCCAAATGTCAGTCTCTTTGCGACTCAACACAAATCCAATAATGTTATCGAGAGCTAAAGCATAGAGCACCTAGCAATACTACTAGCAATACTACTAGCAATACTACTAGATATACTACTAGATATACTACTAGCAATACTAATAGCAATTGTAGTAACTTCTCTCCTCTTAACGCTAAAAATAAAAGAATAATCTAGTTAAAATATAGTCTCTAGAAGTGGCATTTATTAGTTTATCTTTATTTTTAGATTGTCTCAGTTCATACTTAATATTAATCTTCAAATGGAGCATGGTTTGCTACAATAACAAAGGTAAGAATAGAAATTTGATGAGCTTGGTTAAATGAAGCTTGCTAATATCCTGTTGATGAAAGGGGTCATTTTCCAAATGCTATAAAAATTAGTTCAATTTTAGTACTAAAAGGTTTTTGTCATAAATTGATATTTTTGCCTTTTTTATCACTTTTTGTCACTTCATTATCTCTTAATTTGGTTTTTATATCATTTATTGTTTTATCATTTTTTTGACTCAAAGAGAATTTATTTACTTTTTTATCATTTAATCAGAAACTTGACATCCATTCCCAAAACGATACAAAAAATTGAATTATTTTTTTAGTAATTTTTTTTATCTGAAAGAAAGAGAAAACTCTAAAATTGATGATAAAATACAATAACTATTATTCAGAAAATGGTTTTGATTATTCTTTTCTTAGTTTTATATTAAAGAAAAACTTAGCGATAGTTTACTTTCATTTAATCTTTGATACGATTTTTCTTCGTTTTGTTTAATCATTAAAATTTTAATTCTAATTATTCCCTAAAAAAGATTAGTTTTGGGGTTCTGTCTCTTCAACAGAATTCAATTAAAATAATTTGTTATCCAAGTCTTAGATCAAGAAAAATATCAGACACTAATTACTATAAGAGAGAGAATGTGCCGTCTCTTTCACTGATTCTCTCCCTTAAGAATTATCTCGAATCACTTTCTCATGTTCTAATCCTAGATTCAATATTCTCCTTGGTAATTTAATTCCGTTTTTAATAATTTTATTTTTGACCCTCTTTTTGATATGATTTTGGAATATCCTTAATAATTATCCAGATTAATTACTGCAAAGTTTTGCCGATAATAAATGTTGGCATTAATTTAATGTCGGAAAGTGAGGGGTAAAACACAAAAAGTTTGATATATTTCATATGAGTTCTAATTTAGTGAAATGTAGTTTTTGGCGCCGTTAACACTGATTATGAGTATTGATATACTTTCCTATTCTCAGACGTGAGCTATAAATCCAGTTTATGGGTGGCCTCTAACTTCTCTTTTATATTTGTTGTTATTTTTCGCTAATAATTGTGGACTAATTTGTTTTGTTTTGTCTTTTTCTAAATCATTAATTCATTCAATAATTAATTTTAATTTTGAAAAAAAAGACTTAACTCTTAGTGTTTTTGTATCACAAATTGTTATTATTTAAAAAGTAATTATAATCTTTGAAATTAGATTTACTTTGAAATTAAGTTTGAGTTTAATTAAAGTAATTCTTGAGAAGAGTTTTGTTATTAAGAGAAATGAATGAATCTTATGAACGGAAGACATGACTTAGTTATCAATCACTCGGATCTGAAGACACATTCATATACTTTAGTTCATGAGATGGTAGACTAAGCCTTCACAGAGAGGGCTATTTTTGATCTCAATCGCCAAATGGATAAGTTTAGGCTTTAGTGTAGTTCTGGTCATCTAAACTGAGACATACAATCATAATAACGATAACAATAATAAAGATGTAAACAGAATAGCACTGAATATAGAGCTCCAGAAGTCCAGTCATAAAACTATGTGTTATATTGTGTGTGAATTCCATTCTCTTTGTGTATAAAAATATTATTATTATTATTATTATTATATTACTCCAAGAATTTTTGCCTAAATCCTAAGGGAGTCATACTATTGTTGTATCCAAATGTTATGTGTTGTCCACAAAAGCACAGGTCATGCAATACATGTGAAGTGATGAACGCCTACATTAAAGGCATACGAATAGGGCTTTACTTCACTTAAAAGACATTTTTCTCTTTACTTTTTGTTTTGTTTCGGATTTTGATATCACTAGAAGTTGAGCCAAGCGTTTAGAACTTTGATTATGATGTTTGTATGATATGACCAAGATAGCTTATTACCTTCAATATTACACCTTATTTCCAATGTATTGTGAAATGATAGAGCAATTCAATACATTAATGTAATGAATGTCTGGTATTCCTGAAAGATTACTTCACTGCAATACTTTTAATTTTTAATATTATTTATTGAAATGTTATCTTATAATAATCTTGGTTACTATCAAAACCAACTCTTTTTTTTCATAACAATTTCCGTTTAGATGGCTCTTCAAGTTATGAAGTGCTCTCTTAATGGATTGAAATCAATATTTAAGGAAACAGACATAAATTCAGGTAATTATACTCCGGGCAAAAAAGGAATTCAATTTCATCTTTTCATTATAAGTCCTAAAAATACTTATTCTTAGAATAAATTAAAGATTTATTTATAGATATATTGAGTTTATATCAAATATTTTGTTATTCAAAATAATTTTGTCACATATATTGAGTGCAATGACTTCAGTAGTGAACCTTTTGTTTGGATTTTGTCTTCGATTAACTCCGAATGCATTGAGTTATGCAATGATTAGAGGCATAAATTTATCGAAATTCGGTATAAATTCCATATAAAACTAATTGGGATATAATGAAAATGGGTTTTTGGATCTCAAATGCAGTGACAGATAGTGCTGTTCGATATGTTGATCCACTGATTGCAGCCATAAATACACTTTTGCGGACACACATATCGATTGACAGTTTTATTCACAGATTAATGTCGGCATAAACTCGTGTTATGTATTGTCACATCTCTTTAGAAGCCATTCAATGATAAATGCAATCAATTCTTTCTTTAGTATTTCGACAAATTCTTGTCAATATTTCTCCTAATTTTCCTATAAAATGACATTGATTAATTTTATATTCTGATATTCTTATATTATACACTTGTTCATTTTAAGTTTTTATAAAAGATTCTTAGATATCTTTGAATAATATTAGCAGAAATTTTATAAAAAATTTGAATTAAACAAAACCATAAGTTCTTTAATGAATGAAATACTAAACATTTTAAGGGAATAACGAAATCAAAACTTTATGAATAAATAATAAATAATTAAATAATCACTATTTTATTATAAACTAAAATATTAATAATGGAAATGAAAAGTATAACAAACAATAGTTTCACCACTTTTATTAAATTTCATTCATTAAAACAGATAATTTCCATGATTATTATCCTCTTGATACTCTATTAATATTTATTCTTAATTATCTAGTAATTTTTATAATAAATTCCAAAAATATTCGGAATTTCAAAATTATTTGTAACTGAATAAATGGGTGCACTTCTTATTGCAAATTCCTTTTAATATTTATTGCATTTTATGTATAACAATATCTTTACAACTAAATTATAGTCAGTTCTAATCACTATAAGTGTATTCTTTAAATGAAAACAATCTGTATTTTCTCTTAATTGTACTAAAACTTGTTTATTGTTTTCTATGGTAATTGAATTTTCAACTAAGCAATGATAATTTTTCGTGATATGATAACATCCAGATCATATAATAATTCATCTTACTATAAGTTTATTATAATGAAATTAATTATAAATTGGAATTTTGCCAATCACCATGGAGATTTGCTTTTAAAATAAGAGCTGTAATGAATTATTTGATTATCTTTATTAAAAACTATGCAAAACAAAGAATATTGTCATATATATAATTACATATAATTATATGAATTATATAATATTGAATTAATATTATAGAAAATATTTAATTTATGAAATTTAATAGTTTTTATATATTTATGAAGTGTCGTATCGTTTCATTGTTATCCATAACATGAAAAGTGTTAAAATGTTTTTTCCATTAAATTTATAATTAATGTATTAAGTGTACTGGCGGTTTATATTTGAGGAGTGCCGGGGGTGTAATCAAGCGACTATTCGTTACAATATTAGATACAAAATTGATTTTTTTGTGTCACTACTCTATTGACAGTAAGTCTGATATCTTTTTATTTTTTGGCCGAATAGCCATCGATTGGCTCTAATTGTATTTATCGAAAGTCGCCTCTAATTGTCCTTTTGATTACTTCTGACTTATTATTCCGAAGCAATTGTTTTGTCGCACATCTCAGCAGACATTAACCGTAAAGTAAGACAATCGAGTGATAGATCTCATCAGTCGATACGTTGATTGCCTTCAAAAGTGGATATCTTATAATTAACGTACGAAACACTAATATTCTGTCTTAAGGACAGACATAAAGCATTTTGTTTAGTGCAGCACAAGCTTCATCGTCATCACCAGTATGACATGACATGACCAAGGTGGTGTTTCCTTTTATATGTCATTTGAATATATATTCCTATCATTAGATACTCATTCATCCGGAGATGATTTATGAGATTTATTTTGAAGATTTCAAAACCAATTTTCTTGAATCTGATTGTAGGATCAGATTGATCAAGATACGTTTTGTTGAAAAACTCATATTTTTCAAGGTTTGACGTCAACTCTAATTGAATTCTGTAGGAAAAGATTCTCAGCTATGATTCGGTGAAAAAGGCTTGAAGAGTAAAAAAGTTGCATGTTACTAAATTAACAGATTGTGCCTGTACCAAATGGTGGCACATAAATTATAAGCATTAAATATATCGAGCATTTTATCGGATATCGATATCCCCTCAGTTTATTCACTGGAGTCGTTGAGTGCACCAGTAATTGCTTATAAGTGAACTGTAATTTCCAAACTCTTGGCATTAGTTTGCAAGAGTAAAGTCCAATAAAACTAGTATTTTATTATTGAGGCATTCGAGGCATTAAACTCGATGTCATTGAAAATGAACTCTTTTACCAAAAATAAATTTCTCTTTTATTTGTTGTTTCTCTTTTGGAATCAAAATGTGTTCCTCTATTCCTAAAGTATATATACTTTTTGTGTTTATATTATGTTTCTGTTGTTTAATGTTTGAAATTCTTGAGCTAATCATCATTTTTCTGAATACTTTATTTCAGTTGAAATTTATTTCTTTAGAGATTTTGAATTAATTTTTGATTTATCTTTCAATAAGAATGCAAATTATTTCTGTCAAAAGCCTTTCTTATTATTTTATGTATATGAGGAGTGAGTAACGCTAAAAACAAGCAAGGGAATATTAGGCAATATAACGCAATTTTCAACTAAAACACTCATTAATCAGATTCAACTCATTTGACTCTAATTCACAACAATACGAGTGAAGTCAGTGACCAATTAAATATTCAAATCACTTTTCTTTTATTCAAATAATCTTGGTAAAATAATACTTATTTTAATAATGATTACCTCAAATCTAAGATTTTATCTAATCAAGGTAATTTGTTTTGATTGTTTAATCCTTAATGTTTAACAAAATATTTGGTAAATTAAAGAATAATAATTGTTTTTTATTAAAACCAACTGATTCTCTAATAAATATCATAATAATTGTTAGCCCTAGGTCAATATAAGTTTTATAATCGAATTAACAATTTGATGCTTTTGTTAAGTCACGCAATATTCTTTCATAATTGAGTAACTATCTAGGTTATTTTAATGGACAATTAAGTCGGATGTTTGCAAATATAAACTTAAATTAACTCTAATTAGAAAAATAGATAAAATAATTTCTAAATTGAATTTAGCGATCATTTATGTAATGCTTTTTATTTGCATTTATTTTCCACTGAATTTATTGAGAAAACTCTTAAAACTGTTTTAAGCAAATGTTCTGATATATTGGTTTAAAATAAAGTCATAAAGTCCTTCCAAAAGGTCGGGCCATCCCTTCATTTGACAGTTATTTCTATGAGTAATGGATGGACCAGAATATGTCTATTTTATTGACTCAATTCAGTGTTAATTTTTATTAAGTATTCCTTTAAATAGTTTCTATGTTTTCATTGAATGTGCCTCAATATGACCAAGTTGTTAATTTTATTAGTGATTGAAATTATTTTTTATTTATTAGAATTTTTTGAAATACCTTTCTACCTTTATATTTGATTGGCACTTCATTATATATCAAATCATGGAAAGTGTTTGACTCTTTATTTGACTTTGTTTGTCAATCATTATTAGAGTGACCAGGTGTACTTTATTATAAAGTATTGTAGTTGATTTTCATATTAGTAATGAGGATATGAAAGAGTATTTTATAAAATGAAAAATTGATTTTATTGGAAACACATTTCTTGAAATCTAAACATTAAAGAACTGTAAATAATATACCGTATTACCCCGCCTCAGCCGGAATGCCGGTTTAAATGAATTTGACCATTTTCTTAAAACATTCTGAACCATCCATTTTCCTATAACGGCACGCCGTTATAAGTGAGGAATAATTTTTCATCTAAAAATCTTATTTTATAGGTTTAGTAACTTATCTTAGAACATTAGATCTTAGAAATTAAAAAGAAGTTCTAAAATATAGCCATTGTAATGGTTTCAAAATTTAAATCTAAATAAAAATATAATGGTGACCTAATTTTGTGTTCAATCTTTAAAATCTATAGTTATTAGCTATGTTTATAAATAATTTCAAGACAATTTATTGTTTCATTTTTAATAAAGTCTTCAAATTTGACTTATTTTATCAAAAAACATAATTTTAAGACTTTAAAATTTATTTCATTTATATATCAAATATTTCCTCGTTTATACCGGCATGCCGTTATATCCGGGGTATACCGGCTGTATCCTCTAACTCATTTAAACAGGCATGCCGGCTGAGGCGGGGTAATACGGTAATTGATTTGATTAACCAATATGTTAGCACCAAGGCATTTTACAAAACGTATGTCTTCTGTTTCATATTTTCTGTCATCTTATTAGTGAAACAAATTTATAAATCAAATGAATTTGTGTTGACATCACTTTCATGTAATCAATGATTACTATTTTGTTTTATTATGTTTTACTAGAACTCTTTTTTCACTCATTTATATTAAATTTATATTAATATTTTTAGTTTTTTAATAAAAAAAAATAATTAATTAAATTTAATAAAAAAAATGAAATAAAAAATAAATTAATAAAATGTTTTAAATACTTATCTATTGTTTGAAAATTATTCTACAGTCAAAACTAATTGAACACCTTATGATCGCAAATGAAAATCAAAAAAGTGCTAAGAAACGCAAATGTAATCTTTTACCCGCAAATAAAAATCGTGTTCAGTGTTGAGACCGAAAATAGGGATCATTTGAACGATAATGAAAATCTTTTAAATACTAAAACTGAAATAAAGCATAAAAACCATAGATGGATAAAGGGGGTATTTCAAAATACCCCCCTTTGAGACGAAAAATCTTGAAAATACCACCCCCTGAGCCGAAAGGTCAGGTAACCACCACTTCTAGAAAAATGGAAAAAATAGGCAAAAATTTCGGAAAAATTGAAAAAAATTAGAAAATATTTAGTAAAATACTGTAATTTTTAGGAAAAATAACGTAAAACGTAGTAAAAATGCATAAAAACGTAACAAATCGAGGTTTTAAGCGGAATTTTGGTGTTCTAATTTTTTAAATATTTTACAAAATTGCCTTTTTTGTCAAAAATTCTTAGTTTTTAGCACAATTTTTGATAAAATACTTTGAAATAAGACTAAAAAATAGTCATATACTACAGAAAAAGGCTAAAAATTAACGTTTTATGTGTTTTTAGGCAATTTTGGTTCCCTGAAAAATACCCCACCCTA
>JAQFZM010000353.1:0-36436 GCA_034695785.1 Galumna obvia
TTTTTCCTCTTTTTTCCCTCTCTTTCTCTAGGGGGGGGGGCGGGTCCTCTAACTCTCGTCTAAGGTGGATATTTTTCCGAATTTTGGCTCCAAAGGGGGTATTCCGGAATACCCCCCTTATGCCATCTCTGGACTTTATTGATGTAAAACTCATTATATTTATCGAATGAGTTATATATTGCTCAAATAAACTAGATAAAGAAATCTTTACATAATTTTAGATGTTTATAAAAAAGAAACCTAGTTTAAAAGTTGTTTGAAGCATCCTATTATATTTTAAATGAGGAAAATTATACTACAGTCAATTCTCGATTTAGGATAATTTTTGGTTTAAATCAAATTTGGCTTAAAGCGAGTTATGAAAAGTTATTTGTTTTATTGATATCTGTTTTAAAATCAATTATTAAAAAATTATTTTTGGTTGAATTAAAAGATTTGATCCTATTTTTCACAAATCTTTCTCTAATTTGGATAAAAATTCAAAGAATTCTTTAAAACAGTTGTTTTGAAATCAAAATATTTCAATATTTGAAAATGAGTTAAATTCTTAGACGCAATATCTATCTTAATATCTAAATTAATAAAGTGTTATGCGCTAATGTTTTATCACTGGATTTATTATAACAGATTATTTGATTGAATGAATCCCATATTTATTGAATCATATGGAATGCTTGAATGCTATCATCGCAGTGGTATAATTCAAAATTTAACTCACTTACATTTCACTAATTTAATTATTGATTTAATGAACACATTATCTTTTATTTTAACAATTTTGTACTAGACAAAACAATGTTTAAAGAAAATCGATTCCTTTTTGGTTTTGTCTCTCTTTTATAATAATAATTTTTTTTGATTAAAATCTTGTTTACATTTATGGCTTAAATATAATCTCAATTATATTGCTATGACTTTAATTTTTATTGGCTTATATCGAGTTTTGGTTTATATCAAATTGGCTTAAATAAAGTTAGATTAATGTTATACATTGTGTAGTTTCCATAGAAACTGTGCCGTCAGAATCTATGGTTTAAATTAAATTTGGTTTAAATACTCAGCTCAAATCGAGAAATAACTGTAAATATAATAATTTGGCATGTTTCTATTAAAAATATAGTTAAACTAAAATATGTAAAAAAATAAATTTAAAAATCCTATAATTTACGTAAAAATCCAAAGAAATATCTGAAAGATTTGGTTTCAAATTCTGTGATTCGGAAAATATTTGTTGAAAAACTAAAAAGAGTTTTCAGGAATTCTATTATTCATTATTAATGAGATAACAGTTGAATAGTTTTATCTCATTTCAGTAGAATTTATAAAATCTTCATCTCATGAAACAAACAGATTATAAAAAGCAAACATTAGTTCAGAAAAAGTTTTTATAATACTTTCCAAAATACAAACGGATTTTTTTGAGCTTTTTTTGTTTAACTTATATTTGAAAGCATTAGTAAAATATCAGTAAACGATCCTTTGATATTCAAAAACAGTTTAAACTTTAAAATTTTAGACATGAATTCAAACATTAAAAAATTATTTGAATCACTGTTTATGAATCGCTATATATTCAGTTCAAAAGCTAACAATAATTCTTTCATATGTATTGTATGTATTATATTTTAAAGTCATATCAAATATTAAAGTTTGCTTTCAAAAACTGAATTAAGAGAAGAGTGAGCATGGTTAATTATTGTGATCAATGCAAATCATTTCAATGGTCTGCTTTAGAATTTATTCATGTATTAGTAGTAAACCATTAGTTTTTAATATTATTAATATTAAAATATTATTTCTATTATATAAATAAATATGACTTTACATTTACCTAGATGATTTTGAAAATATATTCATATAAAACAGAGTCTCATATTTTTTGTTTTTTGAAATATATTTGAGAAAATATTAATAATTTATTTTTTAAAAAACTACAGAAGAAAAGTTTGATGAGTTTGAGCTTATGCTAAACGAAGTCTGTGCGCAACGTTTGGCACAAAAGAATGGACCACAAAATCAAATTCGTCGATCGAAAAGAGAATTGGAGCGGTTGTGCAAAAAGACTAATTTCAAGAAAGAAGAGGTCAAACTTCTTTATTGGGGATATAAGTGCGCCACTGCTATGTCCGACGGAATACTCAATGAATCCATTTTTAAAGACATTTATTCTCAATTCTTCCCTCAGGCGGGTCTGTACTCCACCTAAACTGACTTCTCTTATAATTGAAAAAAAAACAAATAAAATAATCCTTTGATAACAATCCTCACTCAATGAATATAACATTTGAGTTACATTTTATTCTTTTCAAAATAACAAATTGAAAAATCAGAAAATATTTGGATTTGAAAAAAGAGTTAAATTTAATGAAAAACAAAATTTTTAAATTCTATTAATTTTGACCTCTAATTAGAGGAATTTCATAAAAGTCAGCTTTTCTTAAATTTAAGCATATTTTAAGATTTTCTAATTATAAGAAACATATGTATAAAAAGATGACTATAAATGCAATTTATTTAAGGAAATAATTATTGTTTTAAAATAGTCTAATAATTATAATTTGTATTTCAGGTGACGCCAGTCTATACGCACACTATGTATTTAATGCTATGTTTTCTGAGGCCCTCAAAAAGAACAATGGTCAAATTACATTTTCTGATTATGCCTGTGCACTATCACTCTTATGCCGCGGAACAGTAGCCGATAAAATTCAATGGATCTTTACTTTATACGATACTAAAAGAGATGGTTTGTATCAAATTATATTGCATTCAATAATAAATTTATTTTATAAGAAAATTCTATTATTTTAAACAAATGCTATTTAAGAGAAGATTTGGTTTGTCTTAAAAATACTAAAATTGCAGATTTGGTTAAAGCTATCCATTTGTTTGAGTTATCGATAGTTTTAAAATTACAATTGGTTTTAGGTTTTATGAATTTGTTTAAGAATTTGTTGAACATATCTCATGTTTCAAGTAATTAACTGTAATTTTGGTTACTTTTGTTAATTTCTTTTTCAGTTAGTTTTTAGAATCTTAACACATTTTTTAAAACATTAATTAAATTTATAAAGAATTTAATAATTATATTAAATTATAAACAAAAAGCACTGATTAGATGCAAATAATTAATTATTTAATCCATTATTAAATCAATTAAAAATGCATTAAAAGGTCGAATAACAATCGACGAATTGGTAGAGATATCGATAGCCATTTATGCTCTGTTGGGTTGCAATGTATCGCCAGCTTATGATGTAAAAACATGTGAAGACCATGCTAAAAAAGTGTTTTCAAAACTCGACGTCCATAATATGGGTTACATTACGTTTGACCAGTTTTTGGAGATATGTCTTAAAGTAAGGAATCTATTCTTTGATATACTTTCAATTCAATTGAATCAATCGTTTTATTTGAAAATCAATTGAATTAAATAAGATTTCATTCAATTTCTGAATATTCCTTTTATATGAAAGGACGAGACTATACTGAAATCAATGCAATTTCTCGACACAACTGGACTGCAGTGAATTCGATGACGAACTCAATTCAATTCAATTTATTTTATTTATAAATTGTATTTCAAAAAATTAAAAATGAGTTTCAAATAATCGTCTTTTTA
The DNA here is from genome assembly GCA_034695785.1 of Galumna obvia. NCBI lineage: Eukaryota > Metazoa > Arthropoda > Arachnida > Sarcoptiformes > Galumnidae > Galumna > Galumna obvia. The sequence goes on from JAQFZM010000353.1 coordinate 3,623, forward strand.
TACAATTTAATTACAAATGAGAATAAGGCACAGAATAAAAGAAACGTTATTTGATATCCAGTGAGTTACAAATCTAAAAGTTCTCATCAAAATGTTTTAACTCTTTCAAAATGTCATCAAAAAATCTAATTCTTAACAAAATGTCTTCAATTAAAGTTCAAACATCGATAATATTTAAAATAAAATGTCTTTCAATATATAAAAGTTATCAATACTTATATTTTTGTCCCAAAAGTCATAGACATGTTATAACTGATGTAAAAGTTGACAGCATTTGCCCATTCATTTTGTCGATTCATTAAATTATTTCAGACAAACATTTATACCTATTATAACACATTATTATAGTCCAGAGCTAACCAAAGTATCCAAGTACCCAAGAAACGGTCACTAATGTAAACAACTTAATAAAGTAATGTATGAGAAATAGCGGCGATTTGTTTCTCTTGAATACATGTTTGGCCAGGTCTGATTTAGTCAATACAAAAGCAAATTAATTCACATAATTTGCGTTTTCCTATTATATGAGTGGACCGTAATTCTAGTCTTTGTTAAGATGTCGTTAATTTATACATTAATTGTTTTCTTTTTGTTATATAATTGTGACAAAAATTGATGAAAATAACACCAAAATTCTATTTGATTTTGTTTAAAATGAATAAAATTTGTTAATTAATGTTTGTATAAAATAATTTGATGACTAAAATCATTTGACAATTTTAAAGGTTTGGCTAAAATCATTTGATGAGTTATCAAAATGAATGGACAAATATTGTAATAAATCCAAATATTTATGATTTGATTATTTTTGAAAAAAATTGTGTTTACATTACTTTTTGTATATTTTAACTTAAATTATCGAATTTTAAGTTTATTAAATAAAGCATTTTCTTGTGTGACATTTTGTAGAGATGAGCTAGTTTCAAAATGTAAATACTCAATGTTCATCCTTACTATCTCTCAATAATTCAATTAAGTGAACAATAGTTTAATTTAAAAACCGAACAAATTTTATAATACATTTGTATTTTATTTTCATTATTTTTAAATTTTGTTTTTTAATTCAAAATTTATGAAATAATAGTATTTAAGACAGAATTTTCACATAATATTATCAAAACTTTTTTTAAACTCAAAGAAATTGTTTGTTAAGGTTTTAGAAAATATATTAAACGTTTTATTTGTTAAATCGATGTTAAATAACTGAACTCTAATATATATTTTTAATTTTAAAGGAATATAATTCACATTTATATTAAAAGTGCCAAAAATTTAAACGGATAACTTTATATCACTTAATCTTTTCGATAAAAAAAGGCATTACTTAAAAGATTGTTTAGAATTGTGTTAAACTTAATATATAAATGAATTACTGATAGTATTAAAGTTGATTCCAAACAAAGAATTATTGGAGTTTAGAAAATATTGGTGTCACTATCGCTCATATTTTTATATTTTATGATATATTATATCATAGATGGCTAAAGACGGCCGTTCCAGGGGGGTACTACCCCCTCTGGACCAAAAAAACCTCAACAGACCTAGTGCTTGTCCATACACGTAATGTTAAAAGTTTCAATGTTCCAGGGTGGGTATTTTTAAAATTTTGCGTCTCAGGGGGGGTATTTTGATGTACCCCCCTTTTAGCCATCTATGATTATATGATTAGAGCCATACAAAAGTCATTTAATGTCAAACAATATTTTACTGTAAGTGAAACTTCATTTGTTGTTAAACTTTTGTTAATTCTATCATTAATTTCTTCTTTTATATAAAGTATCATTTATTAACTAGCACTTTTATCTAACTCTCTATAGATTATTATTCTGTTCATTGAGAGAAATACAATAAGAATGTATTTTAAAAGTTTATTTTAATATTATCCATGAATTTATAGAAATATTTAAAAACATTTGTTTATTCATCAAAATTCGTTAAATGTTGTCATAAATAAAGAATTAATTTTAAAACATAAGATATTAATTCATTTTTAATTCCCTTAATAATAGTTATTCTGTGAGTCAGTAGAGAAACAGTCAATACTTATGTTTTTACTTTTGAATCATTTAAATCAAAATCATTTAATATATTGGAGGAAAACTGTATTATCAGATAATGAAAGTAAATTTTACAAGGTAATTCTTATAATAAAATTAGTCATTACTAATGACTCATTAGTTATAATTTCAATTTGGACAAAATCGAAGTTTTGTCGCATTTTGAATTTTTACTCTTGAATACCATTACTTTGCTAGTTTAAAAAATAAACCCTTTAATAATCAAAATATAACTAATATTTCACTTTTCCCTATACGTTGTATCATGATCAAACTCTATTATAAAAAGATCCTGACCAATGACTATCAATTATTCAAGGCCTCGGAACATGAGCAAGCACATTAAACCTATTCATATAAACAATATTTGAATGAGTAATATCCAGTCTACAAAAAGAAAAATTTTTAGATTTTTATTAAAAATTTTTAGGTAGACCACATTTTAGGTAAATTTAGAAAAAGTGAAAATTTATGACTTTTACTAAATAAAAACGGATTAAATTTTTAAGAAAAACCACTTTTAGAAAAAGTGAAGCACAGCGCAGGGTATTCTATTTTCAATTGGGTCAAAGTTCAAATTTATGTCATCACACGTGACACACACGAAATACCTTTAAAAGTAACTTTTAGATAAACCACTTTTAATAAAATTAATCCTAAAAATTTCTACAAAAATATTTTTGGTAGACATAGTATAAGGAAAGTATTTACTAACAAATGAACTTTACTTTTGATAACTTAATGCAAATAAAACAACGCAAATCTCCCTGGAAGGGTTTTATCTTGTAAATTAATGTAATGGGTTATCTGAATAAAGCTCTTGGTCAATACACTTAAATGTATTTAGTCAATATACTTAAATGTGCTTGGTTAGTAAATTCAGTAATTCTATAGAAATATTTGATCCCATCTGTGGCTAATCTTTAAGCAAATCTTCAATCATTGCTATAAATTATATGTTATTTAATAATATAATAATAGTTATTATAAAGAATTCAATTTCTATATGTTATCAAAACTAAAATCATTTTTATTATTTTATTAAATCTTTTGTATTATATTATTATATTTAATTCAAAGAGAGTGTCTCACCCCTGGAAGTTGGTAAATGTAAAGCATATAAAAGTACGCCCTTATATGAATGCCCTGTTATGCAACACTCATAGAGAATACATGGAAAAAAGAGATATAAATCTTTAAACTCTCCTAGATGGAGTGGGGCAGTTTGGGGCAATATGGAACTTTTACAGTAATAATAAATGATTATTCTTTATCATATTATCATAAAATGAAATGCGGGAAATTTAGGGAACTTTGGTTGTTCTACCCCTGGAGTTTGGTAGCGTAAATAGTTATAAGTTGTAATGCATTTGACTTCTCGGCATTGCATGTAATGCGTATGTGAAGCGGTGAAGCAGTGAAGCAGTGAAGCGTAAACTCCAGGGGTGAGACAAACGCTTTTGAATATAATTCAATTTTTAATTAAATTATTGAATATTTCTTGTTCTAAGTTGAGTTTGTATTAACTTTTTTTTGTTATAAATCACATATTATTAAAATAAAAGAATAATAATTTCATTTAATTATTGATTATTTTACAAACATTTTTTAAAAATATGTAAAACAAAACTCAAATTTAATGATTTGAACTAAATTTTATGTCGTAACTCATCTCAATATAAATTTCAATCTTTTATTTGAATTTTTAAAAATAAAATTTTAAATCAATAGAGAAGTTGTTTTCAATAATCAGATATTATATTAAAATTAATGCTAAACTCAACTTATTTCTAATTTTTTATTGAATTTATTTTAAATTAAAGCATAAAATGTAATACAAAACGCCTCAGATTTAAGTAAAACCCCATTAAAAGAATCTGAATTCAATTCAAGTTTTATAATGAATTTCAAACAGAAAAACAGAAAATAAGATATCCATCAAAAACTATATAATTATAATCAAAAATAGATACAATACTTTTTTTTATAAATCAAATGATAAAATATAAATAGAACAAGGTAATAAATAGAATTTATTATTCAAAATCATCAAATAATGAAGAATTCTATTTTAGCGAAAACTTTCATTTTGTGGTGTATTTGTGTATTACTCAGATAATTTTTCTTTAAAAAAAAGGTGAGATTAATATTTGAAATTCTAATTCTAATAAATTATTTATAATATTAATAAAAACATTCATTAAATTCAAAGTTTAATTAAAATAAATTATAAGAATATTTGCGAAACACAATTAAATAAATCACTTTTCATATATTATTGTCCCACAGTTTTTGTTATTATCGTATAGTTTTCCTCAAAGAAAATATAGAATAGTTTGGACTCGTTTTTTCCTTCCTTATGATGAGTACTGGAATTGGAATATTATATCAATTAATTTGGGTTTTTGTAGAGTTTGAGTTTCAAAAGTTAGACAACTATTCATTTATAATCTTTGTTTATTTGAATTATATAAAATTCTATAAAGAATATTGTTCAGGGTATTTAATTGTGATAGGTAATTTATCTAAATTTGTTTCAAAGATATTATTGTAAAATATTTGAATTATGGATTAACACAATTAGAAAAAAAATTTTAATTAAAAGTTTAATATTTTGATTATAGATATAAATAATTAATCAAAATTAGGCATAACATCCATCAGTTAATACTATTGGTAACTAAAATGCATTATTTATTATAGTAATGGTTTTTAGATTTGGTTAATTAGAGGTCAAAAATGAGATAGATACTTTATTTAGATCGATCATTCACTTTGTTATTGTTATTATTGTTGGGAAAAGAGTGGTATCTGTTGGCAGTAAAGGGAGTTATTGAGTGGTGGGACGAGTATTGAGAGAGGCGTCCATAGGATTGACTGTTTCCAAGTTAACAATGGCTGCAAACCTGACACTGACTGCAGACTCTTCAAGAGATGACAGTCTTTTTATGTCAAAATTGATGTAAACGCAAACAATATTTAGTTTACTCTAAATTTAGTTAAAATTATATTTATATTTGAAGACAAGTTTTATACAAAATTTGGGTTTTTATTGATTTGCAAATCATTTTTCGTTAATCTATTGAACACTAAATCATTTGTGAATTTTTATTTAAATGAAGACTAAATCAGAAGTGTTTTGATTATTCATTTGATTAAAAAATAAAACAATTATTCAATCAATTGATTTGATTCCGGGATTAAAAGAAGTTTGGACTGACTGTCAGTCACTGACATCTCCTTAAGAGTTGATCTTAAATTGTATTTAATTGAATCGATGACCGAAACACTGAATTACAGAAAATAGATTTTCTTCTCAAATGAATATCAAGTCTTTGCTCTCAAAACTTGAGTTCAAACAAATATTATTTAAATTTATATGAAATGTTGTGATCGATGACATCAAAACAATGTCCAAAATGACGCTCGACTTCGGTATCGATATATCAACGCTTCCAACAGAAGTCAAAGAAAAGTTGGCAGAACTGGAACTCGAATTATCTGAAGGTATTTCAACAATTAATAAACTGATTAACTCTTTTTATCTTTTCTTAATTTCAAATGAATGCAAATCTTATAAATAGAGTTCTGACACAAAACTATCTCTAATTCTGACTCTAATTCGTTGACAATTGTTTTAAGACTTTTAAGTATTTAAAGGTATTAACGAAGTGTTGATTTTATTGTAATTCAATCGTTTGCTGTCATTCTTTGACTTTAGTTTTGATTTCCTTATTTTGAAATGTTTTTAACACTTTATATCTTTTAATTGAATAAATTATTCAATTATTTATTAATACAACTATTATTAGCCCTAAAATAGTGTTAACAACACTTAAATATATAATGAAATAATAAAATGCAATGAAATTAATAATTAGTTAAAAATGGGATTTAATTGAAAACCAAATATAAACCAAAAGATTAGTTATAATCGGATTTCGATATAAACTAATTTTTATTTATATTTGAGTCAACGAAACAAGAGATGAATCACCAACTCTTGCAATTCATTGCCTTTTTATTAGAGGTTGAGTGCTGTCAATAGCTTTAGTCAATACCTGTTTGACTACCGGTCTCTAATAGGGACTTCCATCCGGACCACTCCTCTCAAACTAAATTAAATATGTGAGACATTTGTGAGTACTTATGCCTAATATTCTGTCAATAATTATAACTTAAAGCAGAAAACTTTTGCCATAATTTATCTCTTTTTCCGTTAAATTTGAAAATTTGTTGAGAAATCCTTGAATATCAGTCTCTTCTTTAAACAAATTGTATTGAAATGTATGGAAATGTAAACAATGATATCACTCGTTAAGCATCGCTTTTACTCTACTATTAATTTATATGTTATATATTTAACATTCGCTCAAATTTTATTCATTTCCTCAAATTATTCATTTAATGAGTAATTCTTTGAATTTGTTTTCCTAAGAAATACTAATTTTTGAAAATTAGTAAAATTTATAGTTTTATAGAATTTGTTTTAAATCTCTTTTAATTTGAACTAAAATATTAAGTTATAAATCTTTCAATTAATTATTTGATTAATTGCCAAGAATTTAGTCATTTTGATAAATGAAATTATAGACAACTATTGTTTGATAGTCAACACCACTTAGTTTTGATTAATTCAATCATAAAAATGATTGACTCCTCTTTTCATTGAATTTGATTTTTATCTAAATTTTGGTCTTTTATTATATAAATAGAAAACTTTCAAAAATATTAAAATTAATTTCTTTAGAATAAATTTAAAGCAAAACAAAGAAATTATTTAAAGCATTATTTAAGACATTATTTTATAATTTTGATTTCAATATGAATTTGATTTACATATTTTCGGTCAACATTTCTGTAAATTTAGAGTAAAGTGGGAAAGGAGTGTTTGGGTGTGACTGTCCTCTTTCACTGTCATTTATAAAATAATATTTTGTATAATTTGTTCTAAATTTTAATTTTATGAAATTCATGTCTTTTAAAATATCACTGTTTTTGGTTATGTTAGACTCTAACAGTTAGAGAATAATAGTTATAATTTTGAATAATTTATGTTCTCTTGTGTTGATATGATTTTGACAGAGACAGAGACAGCCACTCAAACTCTGTGCCCATCAAAGCCTGTATTTAGTTCTTAACTATTATACCATATCTTAAAGACCATATTTTAGAAGATAAATGGTTTTATTTATTAAATTATTGATAACTTTATTTATATAAATGAAAGGTTTGTTTTCATTTAAGGCATGAGTTTTATAGAATTGAAACAAACGATAAGATTTTAAATTTAAATGTTGTCTTTGAAAATGACAATCACTTGAATCCCCTTAAGTTTGTTGGAAGAAATTGGACTTTTCCTGTGCCTCTTAAACCTCCCTTAACTTTGTGGGCGGTTTATAATACTTCCTCTACGAATTGGAAGTTCATATCGAGCTCTGACTCGACTGCAGTTTTAACTCATTTAAAGAGTGACTCTAATAATAAACGATTGCATACATCGCATACATCCGTCCAAAGTTTATAAACTTTAGTTTAAAAGTTTCCAAATTTGAAGTTATCGACAATAATTAACTCCAAAACTGATATCAAATCTTTTCCATCAAAATATGTTCTCTATTTTGAGACTAATTTGTATTTCTTTGAAGTTGAAGTCAATGTTTTTCAAATGAAATCCTTTGAAAAAACGGTGTTTTATAAATCAATTTTGAAATGAAGTGATTATGTGTTTAGTGATTAAATGCTCTTTTCATAACCCAAATTCAAGTCCACTTATGTATTGGAATAATTGGAGTGCAATTCGAGTGCAATGAACGAAATGAACGCATTTATTAATGTTATGAATGTAATGTTACCACAATTTTTATCTTTTTTTATTTGCAAACCATTTATGGCATTTAATACAAGGAAACCACTGTTTGTGTCCGAATCGATTCATTTGCGATCGTTTTAATTATTTACAACAAATTAATTAGTTAACAAGCACAGTTATGCTTCCATTTCAACGATACTTTTCACTCAATTACTCGTTTTAGGCAAAGAATGGAGTCATAAGGTTTGAGTCTTCCTCTCCCTATCTTTAAGTCTGTTTTAGTTATATAAACATTGAAAAAGACTCAAAAAATCTCTAAAACAGAGATCAACGAAAATCATTGTTTTTATCACTTATTTTATAGCCTCCGCTCACTATTTATATATCAGAAGCAATATTTAATGACTATTTAAAGAAAGTCTATAAATTAATCGATATTTTGTTGAAAACTTAATGAGTTTTAACTCAATTTCTGAGAAAATTTCAAAAAAATGAATTCGCGTTATTCCGGAACGGAATTTAGTAGAAACGGTCTCTACTCTCGTTCATCTGATATACGTTCTGCTCGGATCTCTTATTTAAATTCATCGAAACAATTATCAAATGCTTGTAATCGAGTAAATAATCCGAAAGCAAATCAAAGTAAAGAGAAAAGTCCTAAAGTTTACACCCATTCGTCGCTTTACTACTCAAAAGACAATTCAATTGATTCGAATTCTCATAACTTTAGTGAAGACGGATTTAAATCAGAAAATAAGTCGAGTGTTTGTAATAATCAATGCATTCAATCCAAAGCAATAAGGAGTGAACATATGGAGCACATCTGGTCAGAGCCACATATCTGGCAGTCATTAATGACCAGTAAGTCATCCAATGTTGTGCTCTGTGGTAATGAGAGCTCATCTGACACATCTTCAGCGGAAGTATTATCTTCTCTTCACTCATCGTCAGAGTTTGAATCGACTTCAACAGAGGAGGACTTCTTTTTGTTTACAGGTCTGTATGTCCTCAACCACTGAGTTTGAAGATCATAAATAAATGTTATTTCTTTGTCCAAAATATGTTCCAATTCTTTGATAACTGTTTGAAACGGAATGTAAACATAAAACTGATTTCTGTTTTAACGATAAGATAAGATAAAACTTATTTCTAGTTTTGAGTCAATAAAGTATTTTGTTTTCCAATGAATATTCAAATACTCGCCTCAAATGAGAAGTGTTTGCCGTAAAGAATAAATAAATTTTTAAATAAATTTTTGATTAATGAATACTTTTAAAGTTATTCATCTTTTCATTCAATAATTAATTCTTGAGGTCTATTCATATAATTTATATAACAAACAATTGTCAATCAAATGATTATTTAATTGGACTGAAGAGTAGTTGAACTTTATTTATAGATTTGCAACAAAAATATATTTACACAAATGTTTATTTTCAATACATTTTCTTTTATCTAAACTTTTAAAGAATATTAATAATTAATTAATTAATTTAATTAAATTAAAAGGCGATATCACACAAAAGGGATACGAAAAGAAAAAGTCGAGATTATTGGCACCTTATATAACCTCATGCCAACAGTCAGGTATTACATTAGTTTACTTATTGTTATTCCTCTTTTAATGTATTAGACTTTTGTTAAGATTATCCTTAAATAGTTTTAAAGTATTATCTCAAAAGTATAATATATTTGCAATAAATGATTATCGGATTAAATTGATTTCATTATAAAATAGTAATGGAATACTAATTGATTGATAATTGATAGGCGCCGCCAGTCCCTCGACACGTGCCAAAAGACGAGCCCACAGACGATTAACCAGACATGAAAGTAGATATCATTCGGGTATGTTTTATATTAAGTGTTTTCCAAACATACTCTTAATTCCAATAATTGGCCACAAAAGGCACTTAAAGACCGGTTTTTAACCTCAAAAGTTTTCCACAAATTTAATTAAGTGTTAACCAAAATCTAGTTTTCATTTTAGTTTATTCTAATACTAATTATTATTTAAAGAATAAAATAATAATTTATTCGATTCGAATGATTATTAAAATACATATTTTGGTTTTAAAGTGAAATTAATAAATAATTTCGACTAAATTTCAATAACCATTAGATTTAAATCAAATATAAGTTTACTTAAAATTCTTTGGATATCCGGGTACTTTTAAGATTTCTTTTTTTGTCTAAAATTCCAGTTATTAATGAATTTTAATTTTTAATAAAATACCACCAGAGGTGAGACAGGAGGCTGTGCAACAGGCGTTGGCCGCTATGCAAAAGGTTGTGCTTAAAATTAATATAAATTTTAATAATTATTTTGACGTTTTGTAAACCCGACAGAAGCCAAAGCCATCGATGCCTATGCCGTCCAAAAGGACGTCAGTTATGGCAACGTCTCCGACTTCTCGGGACAGAAAACGAGTGACTGACTCGTCCTCAGATGACGACAGTATTCTAAATGAAAGCAGTAGTACACCAGAACAGGACAGAAATTCACGTCCTTTCTCTATGGGACAGTCTGTCAACTCTTCTGACACATCCAATACATCTTCACCGGCACATGAAATGCAAGCGCCTCCGCCCCGAATAATTGGTGTTCAGGAACATAGCACTGCTTTCGCTCAAATAAGTCATAATCAACACAGACGTAAGCCTCAGTCATCTCAACCCCCATTACCTCCACATCAGCAGCAAATTCTTAAACAACATTTAATAAATTCGCGAATCGGCATAAATGGCAGTTCCAATGACTACGCGAACGACATTCCGCCGAATCGTCCCGAAAGGATTAGTTCTCGTTCTGACAGTGGAATCGTTAACTTAGCAGACATTCAAAATCTGAACCCATCGCTGACTTATAACGCACAGCCAGACGTCACCAGTAATACACAATCGCTTAGAGACTCGAATTCAGGTATTGTTTAGTACATAAAATATGGTAAACAGATCTGATAATTGATTTGTATTCAGGTCTCGACACTTATAGCATCGGTACCGGAACTGGAAGATGGAAAGTGTCGGCAAAGATTCAACAATTGTTGAATACATTAAAACGTCCGAAACGAAGACCACTTCCAGACTTTTATATCGACGACGAAACAGATTTGGAAATAAATGCCAAACAATTGGATCCGACTTCACCGCGTCCTGAGGGCAGCACAATGTTGCCTTCTATAGGAGAACAACTAATGGTTCCGGCAGGTCTTCCCAAAACATTAGAGGCTGCCCTTTACAGGTATGGTTCGGCCACATTCAAAGCACCCGCGGCTACAGTATTAGACACGAGTGGAAAAATGAGTCCTCCTCTAACTTATGGCAAACTTTTGAGTCGTTCGCGAAAAATTGCGTACAATTTGTTGAACAAAATCGGACAAAAGGGAGAACTCAGTATAAAACCGGGCGATAGAATAGCACTCGTTTTTCCAAACAACGATCCAATCGGATTCATGTGTGCATATTATGGATGTCTGACTGCTGGTGTGGTTCCCGTTCCAATTGAAGTTCCTCTAACGAGAAGAGACGCCGGTTCTCAACAAATTGGTTTTCTTTTGGGCAGTTGTAACGTTGCCTTTGCTCTCACATCCGAAGCGTGCAATAAAGGATTTCCTAAAACAGCGACCGGAGAAATACATACTTTTAAGGGATGGCCTAAACTAAGTTGGCTTATAATTGATAATCTTAGTAAACCACCAAAGGATTGGTCGCCCCCAACAAGAATTTCAGAAGAAGCCCCCGCTTATATTGAATATACAGTAGACAGAGAGGGAGCCATGAAAGGGGTATCCGTTTCGAGAAATGCAATGATATCTCATTGTCGGGCACTGACCGGTGCCTGCAATTACACTGAAGGAGAAATTATGATTTGTGTTCTCGACTTTAAAAGAGAAGTGGGTTTATGGCATTCCATTCTCTGTAGTATTTTAAACGGAATGCACGTCATATTCATTCCTTACGCTCTAATGAAAATAAATCCAGCGTCCTGGATGATTATGATCACTAAATTTAAGGCTTCGGTTGCAATTTGTAAATCACGTGACTTGCATTGGGGTCTTTTGGCCACAAAAGATCATAAAGACGTTAACTTGAGTTCACTTCGAATGCTATTAGTGGCCGATGGATCTAATCCGTGGTCTCTTTCATCGTGTGATCAATTCCTTAACGTATTTCACAGTCGAGGTTTAAGAGTTGAAGCGATGTGTCCCTGTGCTGTATCTGCCGAAGCCCTTACCATTTCAGTCAGAAGGTATGTCTCCTTATATTAAGTGACAATTTATTTATGATTTGGTTTACAAAAAATCAAAAAATTAAAATTTTTAGTTAAAAACCGAAATTCAGTAAAACATCAAAATTTATTTCAAATTTAAAACGAAATCGAAAACGAAACGATAGAATTAAAAGTATATAAGCTATAAATTATAAAGTGTATTAACTGGATTGTATGGTTGAAATATAAGCAATAATAGGTAAAAGTTTATGTGGTTTTATATGAAGCTTATAATGATCAAGTTACCTTTAATACATATGAATTTTAAGTGGTTTTTTGTCATTAAAGTCCAAAAACTGATTAATTTGAAACATTTATAAAAAATATTGGACTGGAATCTATTTTAAAAGTGTAGTTATAATTATTAATATTCTAAAACAATATTTCTATTAACATTTCCTTATTATACCCCAATATTAAGATTGTTTGTGAGGTAATAGGGTAATTTAATTCTAATGTAGACCATAGATATTAGAAGATATTTAAAGTCGAATTTATTTACAGGTTTTTCTAAGTAATGAGTTTTGGCTCTTACAAAGTTTATTTATAAAACAATTTTTTAACAAATATTAGAAATAAAGAATTTATCGGTTTTTATAATTTAATATTAATTTAAAACAAATAAATAAATACTTATTTTTAAGTGATTTAAAGTAATTTAAAGTTCTTTTTTTGATAGACCGGGTCGTACAGGGATTGGATCTACCGGTAGAGGAGTCTTATCTATGTCTGCACTTAGTTTTGGTGTAATCCGTGTCGATCAGGAAAATAGCTTAACTTCTTTGACTCTTCAGGATTGCGGTCACGTATTACCCGGGGGTAAGGATTTACGATTTATAAGATTTAAATATTTAACTAAAAGTTTATTAATTAATAATTTGATGTATTATTTAAAGCAATCGCTGCTGTCGTCAAAATAAATGGTTCGCCACATCTCTGTAAAACAGATGAAGTCGGAGAGATTTGTTTGAGCACAAATGCAGCAGGATCATCTTATTGGGGACTTCAAGGATTGACTAACAATATATTTAAGATGCAACCCCTCAACTCTGACGGACGACCCTTTAGTGAACAGACTTTTGTGAGAACTGGTCTCTTGGGTTTTATGGGTCCGGGAGCTCTCGTTTTTGTTTGTGGAACCAGAGATGGGGTTATGACAGTCAGCGGTCGAAAACATAATACCGACGATTTGATCGCTACTGTGTTAGCCGTCGAACCCATGAAATTTGTATATCGAGGAAGAATTGCTGTCTTTTCCTTAAGAGTTTTGAGAGACGAACGCATTTGTGTTATTGCAGAACAACGACCCGACTGTACAGAAGAAGAGAGCTTTCAATGGATGAGTCGAGTTCTTCAGGCGGTTGATAGTATCCATCAGGTGGGCATCTATTGTCTGGCATTAGTGCCGCCAAATTGTTTACCCAAAACTCCTTTGGGAGGCATTCACTTGTCTGAAGTGAAGCGACGATACATCGAAGGTACTCTCCATCCGGCAAATGTTTTAATGTGTCCGCACACATGTGTTACTAATTTGCCAAAACCCAGAGAAGTTCACTCAGAAATAGGTCCGGCTTCTGTTATGGTGGGTAATATTGTTCAGGGCGTCCGTCTCGCTATTGCTCAGGGAAGAGATGTCGGCTCTATTGACGAGGACTCGGATACGACCAGAAAATATCAGTTTATTTCAGAAATTTTGAAATGGCGTTCAACGACATCTCCAGATCACAATATTTTTACCTTACTCAATTCTAAAGGTGGAGAAACGGCAACTCTTTCTTGTTTTCAACTTCACAAAAAAGCTGAAAGAGTGGCCTGTCTTCTATTGGAGAGAGGAAAATTAAATACTGGAGATCACGTGGCACTCATATATTCCCCCGGAATAGATCTGATCTGTGCTTTTTATGGATGTCTGTTCATTGGTGTAGTGCCGGTCACAATAAGACCGCCTCACCCACAGAATCTTCAGACAACTTTACCAACAGTTCGAATGATTGTTGACGTTTCAAAGTCTGTCCTAATCTTATCTACGGGTCCGGTCATCAAATTGCTCAAATCAAAAGAAGCCGGAAATGTGGTCGACATAAAATCATGGCCTCAAACTTTAGACACGGATGATTTACCTAAAAAGAAATTAACCAGCATTTATAGGGCGCCCACACCTGAAATGATTGCTTATCTAGACTTTAGTGTCAGTACAACAGGAATGTTAGCCGGAATCAAAATATCTCACTCCGCCGCTGCCTCTCTCTGTCGAAGTATGAAACTTGCCTGTGAGCTCTACCCTTCCCGTCATATAGCCCTATGTCTGGACCCTTATTGCGGACTCGGTTTTGTTCTCTGGTGTCTCAATAGTGTATATTCTGGTCATCATTCAATACTTATTCCCCCCTCAGAAGTAGAATTAAATCCCAGCCTATGGTTGAGTGCTGTCAGTCAATATAAAGTGAGGGATACCTTTTGCTCATATGGTGTTATGGAACTCTGCACTAAAGGTTTGGGCTCTTCCATTCAACAAATGAAGGTCTGTTCCTTTCATTAATATTTTTTGATAAAATATTAAATTATTGAATTGTGATTAACAGCAAAGGGGTGTAAACTTGAGTTGTGTCCGAACCTGTGTTGTTGTAGCGGAGGAGAGACCCCGCGTGGCACTGACCAACTCTTTTTCCAAACTTTTCCAAAGTCTTGGTCTCTCTGCTCGTGCCGTCAGCACATCATTTGGTTGTAGAGTGAATGTAGGCCTTTGCCTTCAGGGAGCCTCCAGTCCTGACACAACCACTGTCTTTGTTGACACTCGAGCCCTACGCAATGATAGAGTAACACTGGTGGAGAGGGGCGCTCCCCATAGTCTATGTCTTATGGAATCAGGAAAACTTTTACCCGGAGTCAAAGTAGTGATCGCTAATCCCGATACTAGAGGCCACTGCGGGGACTCAAACCTGGGAGAGGTATCAAAACTATTAATTTGTTATTAATAACAATTAATTATAAATTAATTTTGAGATATGGGTTCAATCGCCTCAAAATTCGAGCGGTTATTTCACTATTTATGGCGACGATTCACTCCATAACGACCACTTCAACGCTCGACTCATTACCGGTGATTCCACTCAGACTTATGCCCGAACCGGTTATTTAGGTTTCTTAAGGAGAACAGAATCAGTTCAGGCAGACGGAGGTATTGTTATATACATATTTTTATTTGTTTAAAGCATAGAATGTCTTTACCAGAACTACACGACGCCATCTTTGTTGTCGGCTCTTTGGATGAGACCATTACTCTTAGAGGTCTTCGTTATCATCCCATAGATATAGAGAATAGTGTTATGCGATCTCATAAAAAAATTTCCGAGTCGTAAGTCTTTGATTGAGTGAATAAAATTGTTTTAAAAGTGTTTGTAATGTAAATGTGTTCAGAGCTGTGTTCACGTGGACTAATCTATTGGTTGTTGTCGTCGAATTAGACGGCAATGAAAACGAAGCCTTAGATTTGGTTCCGTTAGTAACTAATGTTGTTTTAGAAGAGCATCACTTAATAGTAGGCGTTGTGGTTGTTGTCGACCCGGGAGTGGTTCCCATAAATTCGAGGGGAGAAAAACAACGAATGCATTTACGCGACGGTTTCCTCGCAGGTATTCCCTAAACTAATGTTAACTTTTAATACGAGTATTGAAACGTTGTCTACATTTCAGATCAATTGGACCCAATTTACGTGGCATACAATATGTGATCGTTTTGTTATTTTTAAGTTTTTATTACATTTATATTACATTCCATTACTTTTAGCAAAAGTTATATAAAGTTATTGATAGCATTCAAGTATTGAAATGTTTTCACCAGTAAATCATTTTTGGAAAAATTGATAATTTATTGTAAATTAGGAATAAAACTATTAGTTGTAATACAATTTGCATTTTATTTGTTTTACTGACGCTCTCATCACTTCAATTGCTATCGAATAAAATGCTTTTTTGATTTAAATCAATTCAATTGTTTTTATCTTTAATAAAGAGCTCTAAACTATTTGAAAGTCTCGAAATCGGATAAACAGTGTTATCAACAATCGATTTGGTCGCCAACGAAAGGGTTTGACTCAATTGAGTTCGAAGTGTTTGCAAATCAGGTAAACGATTGTATTCTTTGAGAGCATCGACACTAAGAAACTGGTCATCAATAATGGCGGCCATAAGTATGAGTTGCGGACACTTTTTTGTTATTCTCAATAGTTTTGAAACCTGAGGTTCAGATGAGAAAAGTATTGTAACGTCTTTTTGTAGAACCACCCAATCCAAGGTTCGACACAAGTGAAGGGCGGACTCGTATTTTGTTTTGTCGAGCGCTAACTTTGCGATGTCTTCGTTATAATATCTTAAGAACATATTTTCGCGTTCAAAGAGATTACTCTTCTCTTTCTTCTCTCTATTAGTCATAACATTTGTGTGAAAAAAGCAAACCATTCGACTCTCGTTTAATTCCGTTGTCATGTCTTGTGCCAAAAGTATATCGTACGGATGTATTTCTCTTTGGGCTCTTTTAACTAAATTATAGCACCGCTCAGAATCTTGTCTTTTGTCTCTTTGGAAAACGGGTTCACAAACGGCGAGCATTTGTTTGCGAACAAAGTTTGGTTCGACGTGTTTTCGGGGATAAATTGCTTTTCTATACCGAACTTGAATTGCATTCACTGAAACCATTTATAAACAAAATTATATTTAATTAACAATTATTTCAAATATATATAACACTATAATCAGTTCATTACTTTTAAAATTAAATTCTATTTAGAAAATTATTTTAATATCAATTTCTCTTAGATATCAACAATTTTATAGTCTTAATAGTCTTACGATAGAAATTAGTTTTAAAAACTAAATCTTTTAATAAAATCGATTATATTTTTAAACGATAACTAAAATAATTACCGATAAATGGTTTGGGATTTGAAGACAAAACTTTTGAAATGTTTGTAATTAAAGAACACATCCTTTGAGATAAAAAATAGATTTTCTTTGACTCAAAACAATTTTCAAATTAAAAGAAGTTCTTATTATAAAAAGATTTAATCTATAAGTAAAACACAATCTATTGATGTATTGATATATTCGTATAAATATATTTAAGTTGACTTTTAAATTGTATTCAAAACAATTAAAAAGTTATAAAAATCATATGTTTTTGTATTTTAAAAAAATTTTAAATTTAAATACAAAAATAATGTCTTAAAATCAAAGATAAACATCGGATCAATATTTTAGGCTAAATGTATAATAAAAGTGAAAACCAATTCCTTCTCTTAGTATTACTTAATTTATGTAAAGCCCTAAAAACGAGACAAAAATAAGATGAAAAGTTAATAATATTTTGTTCACAAATAGTGTAAATAATTTTAATGAAAAAGAGATTTGAGTGAAACAATAAAAAGCATTGACTTATATAATAAGGGAATATAGAAAAAGGTTATATATAGACAGTGTTTTTGAAAGAATCGTTTGGTAGTGTTGTGTGACGTAAACGACAATTAGGCGTTGAGAGAGTGTCCGACGAATGAGAGGTAAGCGTCGATTGGCTTATGTTGTCGTTCAGGTCTTCAGTGTTTCTGTCAGTGTTTCAGTCTTTCAGTCTTTCAGTCTTTGTTGGCTCAAAGGCTAAGTTTATCGTTTTTGAGATCCATTCCGAGGTCTTCAGGTCTTTGTGATCGACTGACAATTCGTAGACCTCTCTTTCAGACAAACATTGAATCGTTTATTGACTTTTAACTCAAATTTTATTGATTTGATTTCATTGAATACTTCTTTGATTTAATTTAAACAATAAGTGAATTGTCGTTTAAAAATCAATAAATTATTTCCGATTCAAACAATTAATTAATAATTAAAACTTTTAAATCTATTCTTTAAAAAAATATCTGTTGAGACAAAAGTGACCGAAATTTTGTGATTTTGACCACAAATACAAACATTTGAGTCAAACAAACAAATTGTGATATTTTTCTATAAAATTATATTAATTATTGAATTATTTTGAAATTCATTTCAATTGAAAATGAATTTTAACAAAAAGTGAACTGAAAATTGTGTCCAAACTATGAGAGGATTGGATTCGACTCAAACATACAATCAGTGGACGATTGTGTCAATTGTCTCGTTTCGGAGACAATAAAATGGGTTTTGTTTAGCTGTGATTAGTGGCCAAAAGATGTTTGATTGGGACGAAGGGGACAGGTTCTCTTTTGAAGACTCTGAACGTTTTGAAGAGGACAGCCTCTGCTCGTGGATGAGTGAACCCGAATCTGTTTGTAACAATTGGAGGGGTTGGAAGAAATTCAACACTTCTGGCATTGGTTTCACTTTCAATACTAATAACAATTCGGGTTCTCATAAACACAAAGGTTTGAATCCATTCCTCCTTTTAATAGCTTTTTATGTCATTTTGTTTTTTCTTTTATTTTTATTCAATTTTTTGTTCATTGCTTTCATGTTATTCAGCGCTTATGGCAGTACTCTTACAAAGTATAGGCACTAAATTATGAGCATTAGTTAGTCTAACCTGAGTTGACCTCAAATACTCAAATCTAAGACTATATAAGACTATTTACTGCTTTAATAACGCTTTAGTTTTTATCTCAATTTTTAATCTTATTTTTTGAGGTAAACATTAATTGTCATCAGTTTTGTCACAATTTCGCTCAGAATTGCAATTATATAACAAATTGTTTCAAACAGTCCTTAATATTTAGAATCCAATACTTTTAAAAGAATTGAAAAAAAATATTTTTATTAATTACAAATTAATTGCAAATTAGAGGGCCTTTTGTTATCTTTGGTGGAATTGTCTGCTCAGGCGGTTGCCTGTCATATACCGTTTGAAGTGGTAGAACACGTGTATCCTCCCGTTCCCGAACAATTGCAGTTAAGAATAGCGTATTGGAGTTTTCCCGAAAACGAAGAGGATATAAGACTTTACTCATGTCTGGCGAACGGCAGCGCAGATGAGTTTCAAAGGGGAGAGAATTTATTGAAAGCGCGGGCCGTCAAAGAACTTCTTCAAATTGGGTTTCATTTGAGCGCAACGGTTACTCCTCCGCAGTCTTTGGGTATATCCAAAGGTTCATATAATGTTGCCGTTACTTTCGATCGGAGAAGAATTACTTCCTGCAACTGTACCTGTCCCGGACCCGCCTCCTGGTGCTCACATGTGGTCTCCGTTTGTCTCTTTCGTATTCATCAGGTTTTTAACACTTTTATAATTGTATTAAAAACTTATTTATTGAATAATTTTAGCCAAATCAGGTCTGTCTTCGGGCACCGGTATCCGAGTCATTATCTCGTTTACATAGAGATCAGTTGCAAAAGTTTGCTCAGTATTTGATAAGTGAATTACCCCAACAAATATTACCCACTGCTCAAAGACTTCTCGATGAACTCTTATCAAATCAATTGACGGCCATTAACACAGTTTGTGGCGCTCCCGACCCGACTGCAGGAGCTTCTGCTCAGGAACAGACAAAATGGTGTTTAGATGAGTCTCAACTTCATGAGAATATTCGGAAAATTCTGATTAAATTATGTGTTCCGTCGCCGATAGTCTTCAGTGATGTTAATTATCTTTCGTCTACGGCTCCACCGGCAGCGGCCGAGTGGTCCAGTCTTTTGAGACCTTTGAGAGGAAGAGAACCCGAAGGAATGTGGAATCTTCTGTCAATTGTTCGCGAAATGTTGCGCCGAAGCGATAGAAATGCTATTCCTTTATTGGAAATTCTAACTGAAGAGGTGTTGGCCTGCGATCAGATTATCCTCTGGTGGTTTAACACAAAAGTGTCACTTCATGCGGGTCTGACCGGACACGGAAATAGAGGAAGTATTCATAGCAATACTCACGCCTCACAACACGCCTGTAGTAGTCTATGCGATGAAATGGTTGTCTTATGGCGTTTAGTTGCTCTCAATCCGGCCCTCTCTCCAAATGACGGCAAAATGTTTTACAATCAGTTACATGACTGGCATCTCAAGACTTTGGAGAGGGTTCTCAAAATGCGAACCACTAATGGAAACGGAAATTCTGTAAATGGAATAAAAAAAGCAGATATCGATGTTTTTCCTGGATTTAAACCTGCAATGGAGGGCTGTCTAATGGATTGGAGTGATTACCCGATCCCTGGTATTACTTATTATGGCATTCGTTCTAATCGTTGGTATACACCTCCTGTTCACGCAACGGCTCATTTGGGAATGAATCCAAGTGTTAGCGCTGACAACACAAATGCCAATATATCTAAGAGTGGCCTTAGTTTATCCCGAAGGGGTCGTTCTGTAGAAATCAGTCAAACGACACTCTCAGCAAATTTGAATGAAAAAGAAAGAGAAGTGACCCCAACTTCTCTATTAACCTCATCGTCCAAATCATGTCATTCTGTGATCAATTCGTCTCCGAAAATGAATTCGAAGTCTCCAAAACTGAATGAATCGAATCGGAGTTCTCTAAGTAGTGAAGGCTTTTGTGAAACAGAAAATGAAACCTTCGATGAACCGATTGCTAGCATTCAGTCGACCCCTAAATCTGTAAAAGAAAAAAGAGTTAGAAATTCTATTCAGAGGGACAGTAGTAGTGATAGCACTGATATGATCGGTGACGAGAATGGCAGTGATTCGAGCGTTGATAACCAAAATTCACTTGATCAAAACAGTAATGCTGTCAAAAATGACTCCAATAGACAGTCCACTGAATTCGAGTTATATTTTTATGACCCAAAAGCGACTGAAGGAGATTTCAAAGACTCAAACGATAACGCGATTACACCAAAGGCTCAAAATTCAAAAGCTATCGACGAATCTGATGATAGGATAACAGTTATTGTTAAGAAAATAGAAGATCCCATCGAAATATTGTTCGCCAGAGCGGAAGCACTACATGCACACGGAAGGACTCTCGAAGCGGTCCATTTGGCTGTAAAACTCGCTGAAGAGTTGCTTTCAAATCCGCCCAATTTACTAATGGAGACTCCGAGTCCACCGGCCAGAGGCAAACGTAATCGAAGGTTTAATCCCATTTCTCATCAGATCAGTCTTTTAGCGTCGGCCACACTCTCAAAGGCAGCTTTTCTTTGTTCAGTGTTGGGAGAAAACTCTGACTATCATTACTTAGCTTTTAGAGTCGGACTTTTTGGTCTAGAGATGGCCCGACCGCCCGCTTCTACTAAACCTTTAGAAGTGAAATTAGCGAATCAGGAACAGGATTTGGTTATACTTCTTAAACGTATTCCACAAACAACTAAAATGATGCAAATTGTGAGAGAAAAAGCCGAACAATTAAGAGATGGAATATTGACTACAAGAGGAGAGGCACTCCTCCCTCTAATGTTAGCCTCTTATATATTCGATGCTTTAGTTCTATCTTCACATCAAAACCAAATGCGAGGAAATAATGTCATCAATAATATTAAACTTCCGAGCGATGAAAAACTTGGTTTTGAGGCCTCCGTCGCAGCTCTTGGACTCAAAGCAAATGTTTCTGAAGCAGAACACCCTCTTCTTTGTGAGGGAACGCGTAGACAAAGAGGAGAACTGGTTTTGACTCTTTTAGTTCATTATAAAGACGATCAGCAAAAGTTGCATAAAATTATGGATAAGTTGTTAGACAAAGAGGTCCATCAAATGTATAAAAATTCTGCCGATACTTTTGGAAGCAACGGATCAACAGAAAACACAACACCGACCACTTCTAATGGAGGAATTGTAACAAAAAATAGTCCTCAAGAGATAAGTACTTCTAATAATGAAGAGAATGAGACGACATCCAATCCAATGACAAGTAATGAACCGAACAATTCATTTAATTCTTCGCTTTTGGAACCAAATCAAGAGTCAACTTCTCGTGACTTCAAAATAGCAAATAAAACAAAATGTGAATCCGAGCGAACGGACGACGCTTCGAGTCCCTGTTGGGATGAAGACTATAAGGCCTGGGAGGCCAGATTCAGATGTACTAACTTTAGAACTAATAAAAAACATTCGGTAGGAATGGCCAGTATTGACAGCAGTGCTCCCGAAACAACTTCTAGTGATAACTCGCCGACAGTTGTCCGACGCTCGATGTGGATCAGACCGGGAGGTCCGGGAAGTGATAGTGGCAGTAGTGGAGAAAGTAGTGACTCGTTTTCGTCGAGTTCTTCGGGCGATAAAATCGTTAGAAATAAATTGCGAGAAATGGACAGCCCTAAAGTCAATGCAGTCATTAATAGAATGTCTGCCCTCAACACTGGAATTGAATCGGTTTCCGTGACCTCCACCTCACGAACTACAAACAATCCTCCGGCAAATACTACCTCCTCTACCATCTGCACAAGTCTTGTTAACGGATCTACCGTTATATCAAATGCTACAATTAAGCCGATCCGCTTTAAAGGGAAGAGGGCGTACCCCTCAATACCAAACCAACCGAGTGAAGCCTCCGCTCATTTTATGTTCGAATTGGCCAAAACAGTATTGGTTAAGGCGGGCGGTAACAGTACTACAGCTGTTTTATTCACACAGCCTTCGGCCACTCAAAATTGTCGCGGACCCCATCGCGCACTTCATATGTGCGCCTTTCAAATAGGAGTCTATGCTTTAGGTTTACATAATGCCGTTTCTCCAAATTGGTTGTCACGAACGTATTCATCGCATGTCTCGTGGATTACGGGACAGGCGATGGAAATTGGAAGCTCTGCCATCAACTTTTTGATTGAGACCTGGGAGGGTCATCTCACGCCTCCAGAAGTTGCCTCTCTCGCTGATCGCGCTTCGAGAGGTCGTGAGCCCAGTATGGTTAAGGCGGCCGCAGAGCTGGCCCTCTCCTGTTTACCGCACTCGCACGCACTCAATCCAAATGAAATACAGAGGGCTTTAATTCAATGCAAAGAACAGAGCAATAATATGCTGGAAAGGGCCTGTCTCGCAGTTGAATCGGCTGCCAAAGGGGGCGGAGTTTATCCGGAAGTTCTTTTCGAAGTGGCCCGAAAATGGTATGAACTCTATGAAGAAAGCCTTCAAGAGAGGGGTCAGAGAAATGCGCATAGACATCAAAGTAGAGCTCTTGATCTTATTGTGACGTCTGAGTCCCAACCCATGGCTTCAAACAATATAAACCCAATTAACCCAAACGCAGGCCTTTCGATCGCAGATCAGTCACATCTCATAATTTCAAACGAACGACAGCCTCAATACGATCCGATTATAGCGGGAGCGTCACAACCATCAAATGTTATGCCCTCAACGGCTCCCTCTGTCAACACATCGACAGTCCCGCTCCCACTTTCGTGTGCACCCCTGTCTTGTGGGCCATCCGGTCCATTCTTAGGACCACATCCGAGCAATACTTTTCAATTCGGTTATTACCAAAGTCTGACGCCATACCCACAGACGACTCCATTACCCTTTCAATATATATCATCGGCGCCGACGTGCACTCCATATCCCTATCCTTTTTATCCGAATGCAGTGAACGCTTCGTCGACACCATTACCACATATGCGGAACGTTATGCCTCCCGTTATGTTCCAAAGCCATCAACCACTTATGCCAACCGTTAGTGTTCAAAGTGGTCAGACATCTTTCCCGAGACCTCATATCATAACCATCGCTACGACTACGAGTTCACCTCATTTGCAACAAACAATTCATGTAAACGCATCCGTTCCCTCCCTTTCGGGTCAACCACAACAACAATTACAACAACTAAATCAAAGACAATTGGGTTACTTATTATCAGCGTATAGGGTCGGAATGCTAGCCATGGAAACTCTGGCCCGAAGAGTTCATGACGATAGACCTCAGGCCAAATATGCCCGAAATCCTTCGTATGGGGAAGACGTTAAGTGGTTGTTAGGAGTGGCCAAGAAATTAGGTTTTACTTAATTTTGTATTTTATTTGTCACTAAATTTAATTGATTGACAGGAACTTCATATTTGCAAGACTTCTGCATTTGTACAGTTAATTCTGTGGCCTCTCCTTTTGTGTTGCATGAGATAGTGTTGGATACGGCACAATATTTGGCCCATTCGAGTGCCACCCCCGGCATCGCTCATCCAATTCGCTCACATCTATTGACGCCATTAATACAAAAATGTCAACAAATGTTAGTTTTTTTAATGAAATGAAAAGAAAAAGAATAACATAATTTGTTAATGAATTGATAGGTTCATCGCGTGCACCCATTTTAAGATGTATCACATCACTCCCGCTGATTACGACGAGTTCGTTGGTATCATTCGAAGCGCGCGCTCAGCCTTCCAGTTGACTCCCGGCGGAAACATACAGTTCAATGAACTGTTGCAGTCTTTGCGTCGATCCAAGTCTTGCAAAAAGGATTTGTGGCAACACATCGCTAACTCTTTGCAGAACACTATTTGATAATTGGGTTATTTAGCAGAAGACATACGAATAGCAAATGTTAGTTAGAATTCACACTTCACTTCGCATCCAATTATAGTCCAAATATTATATAAACGTGTCTTTAATTAAGACAAAGAACTGCTCATAAATCATATTATTGTAGAGAAAACATGTATTAAATGACATCTTTTCGCCAAATTGTTCGACATTTGTTGACTAATTGCTGTAAAAATACTATAAACTAATTGCTGTAAAAAAGGCGCAAATCTGTTAACTCAGGTCTTAATTAAGTATTGGTTTTGTCATAAAATCGTAGAAAAATAGACAAAAAAATATTTATTTGAAAACAAATTCTAATTAATTGATTAAATGTCAATAAAATGAAATAAGAGTTAGAGTAAAGTGTGTCAGAACTCTGAGTCCTCGCTTTAAAGCCATAAATTCATAGAGTTTTCATTTTGAGCTCTCATTTATTGCTTTTTCAATAAATTATTAATATTCGTGTGTTAACTCAAATATTCAAAACATACAAAATATACAAATAATTCATTTATTTATTGTTATTTTATTGAATAAACTCTTCACTCAATTTTTTTGTTTTCGAATTAAATGAATAAAAAAAATTCTTTTAATAAATTTAATTTAATTTTTGATGAAAAAACAAATTAAATTTATATAATATATACGAATAACCATATATTAAAAGCGACACTTTTATTGTATTCTGTATTTATAATTTTATTATATTATTATAAGTTATTTAAACTAAACTTTATGTTATTTAGACATAAATATGTTTAGCATTTATAGGAAAAGTATTATTTTGTTTTTGTCCGAAACAATTAAATGTTATCCTTTGCTATGATTCCAATGATTCGCCGATTTTGCAATAATTTGCAAATTATTTGTCTCTCATTTTAAAGAAACGCTTCCAAACAATTCATTTTATTTTCGAAAAATGTTTACGAAATACATAAACAGTAAAATAGTTGTAATAATTAACCGAATAATTAAATTTTCTTTATTTGTGAACACATTCAGCAAAAAAAATGTACAAAAAATTGAAGGACTATTTGCACACGAAATAGTTTGGCCACAAATTCATAACAAATACTATTTTCTCTTTTAATACTCAAAAACTATGTTTTTGTCTCATATAAAGTTCTTCGTATAAAAATTGGTTTCATTTTATTATTTTATCCTTTTTTTTGAGGAATTTTGGAAAAAATATTTTAAAATTAATCATAAAATAAATTTTAAAGAAGTGTTTCTAATTTATTTAAAATTGGAAAATAATGACCCAGGATATTTTAAAATATGATTATTAATATTGTCTGACATATAGTGTCACAAATATGTTGGAGTAATTTAACTAATATTACATTTCATTTAATTTTATCGAAAAAAAAATGTTTTTAACATTTGTTTAAATCCTAACATTAAATAAAAGTATTTCATTAATAAATGAATTACTCATTAATTATTAGATTTTACGATAAATTCTTGTGAAACGAAATCTCTATTTTAATATTATATTTAATAGAAAAGTCGTTCGAATCGATGTTTGAGATAACGATTGAGTTTTTTAAAAGGATTTTACTTAAACTCTCAGAGAAATGACTAGTTTTTATTCATTACAATATTATATAAGTAAATGACATTAATTTCTATCAATTATCAATTATGATCAAGGTAATTACTTCTTTTTATTGTTATTTCTGACGATTTCGCAAACGCAGCAAGATGGTGCAAAAAAGTTCTCTGAAGATATGCTCTGACCAGAAGAGTCGAGTGAAAGCAATTTCTTTTTAATATACTTCTGTTTACAACGACTTACGAAACCAAAAGGCAGTGACACCTGATTAGAACAGGGCTGACCCGGAGTTCTGTAACGATATATTAGATTTAACCATACCATGCTACATTCAAGTCGTCAAATTAATTCATTTCTTTTTCAAGTGATTTAATTATGATTTTAAATTAAGCGCTAAAATTATATTTAAATATTATATAATAGCCTATCAACTAAGCCTAAAGTTTAGTAGAGCTAAAAGTACCTATGATAATACCTATCAACTTATATCATACACAGAGTTTATATGTGGATGACTTGCGGTTAAATTCATGGTTTTAGCGACACTACGACCTAAAAGTTTGTCAAAAGTTTTTATAACTTAAAAATCGTTTATCGATATAATTATAAAATTAAATCAAAATAATTGAATTTTTCCAAAATTTAAAAAATATATATAATTTGTTTTAATAATTGAATTATGACTAATCACTCGCTATTATTGTATTACTGACACTTTTTACACATTTTGCGAATAAAAGTAAGTATAAAAAGATTTTCCTTATTTATAAAAGTATTTAATTGCGTTAACGACTAAATTAATGAAAATTAATTAATACTTAGTTCTCACTATTATTTAGACTCGAAATAAATATTGATTTAAAAATATAGAATTTTTGAATGAAATCATAGTTTAGTTATAATAACTTATATTTAATGAAATATTAAGTAATACTTACTGACAGACTTCAACTTTGATCGCCTGTTTAAGTCTTGAGTCTCTTTCAGACAAATTAATAACATATTTCCACTGACTTTTGTCATTAAGTGCTGCTTTAGGTTCTATTAAAATAACCCTGGATGGACATACAGGGTCTACTTCTCCAGTTTGTCTCTTATATCTGGTTTGTGTCTGAGATATCATTTCGTTTTGAAAGGGCTGTTGAAATGATCCCTTCACTGTTTGGAAGTTACCCTCATTTCCTTTAAGAACTGAAGGCGTAAAATGAGAGGAATAGACAAATGGTTCAGAATTTCTTTGTTTTTGTGTCGAATCGTATGGATATCTGTTTCCGTTATAATTGTAGTGAAGATTTTGTTGGCCGTAGTTTTGCGGTGAATATAACCCATAGTTTTGGTTTGCATTATATGGTATTCTCTGATTGGGATTATTGTTATTATTGTTATTATTATTATTGCCGTACGGGTCGTAATGAACAGCTGTTTGATATACGACATATCCCTCGTGTTTGGGCCGATTGTCGTATTGGGGTTTAGGTTCTTCATAGAAGTTAGGCTCCTCGTCGTTTTGACTCTCGTCTACGAATTCACTGGAAATGTTAAATCGTTTGGCTTTTGCCAAACGAATCACTTCAAAGACGTCATCCCTTTTAAGTAATAAATTTGATTTAAATTTATTTTAATATTTTAAATGCTTTAAACTTACGTCGGATACGAGGGTTTCACTTCTGTACAGACGGTTCGTCCCGTTTCGGGACAAAATTGAGGGATTGGCACAAATTCTTTCTTAGGCTTAGGAACGGCATAATCTGAATACCAATAACTACTTTGAGTATAAGTTCCCCTCCAAAGAGGAGACGTTGAGGCCGACGGCACTGAACTCACAAGAGTCACATCCCGTATCAGTATTTGAATGACAATAATTGCGAGAAATTCAACGAAAGCCCACATAAATCACATAAATTTGTTAACAATTTTCTGAAATTTGAAAAAATTTCAATAAAATAAGAGTTGAAATAATAATTAATTGAATTAAGTCTTCAATGGTTTTGATATTCAAAGAGTTCACAAAATATATGTTTTTCGCCAAATTTGTCGACTCTTTTAGATCAAAGGATGTTCTCGATTGAAGACATAACGAATTGGAGTCAACACTAGACTAATACTAAAACTACTAAAAGTCTGAAAACAGGCTCTCAATTACTATTGAAAGTTGAGGTTTAAGATCAGGCATTAGATTAGTTTTTATTAACATTGAATGCTATTAAAGACTGACTACTAATAACTTGTAATAAGACAGGTATTCACTGAATACTGACAACAGAAGAGGAGAAGACTCTGAGAGGCGACTCTTGTCGTGAGAGAGAACTAAATTAATATCATTTGAAGACTATTTTGAATTCACAGCATATTTAAGAAAATAAATGAAAGACTGAAACACTGAGAGACTGAAAGCAACAAAAACTGGAGTTAAAGTCAAAAAGAACTTACGATACGATAAGTCACGAATTGAATATTAATTTAAGTTTAGTTTTCAATTTCAATATCATTGGAACACTTGTTGTTCACTAAATACTGGACTGAAGCGAACAAATGCTTTGGACTGCAGTTCAGCTCAAACTGGGATTGAGGTCAATGATTAGGTTAACTAAAATAATTGTTGTTACGAGTGCTTCATCTTTATATACCTATCCTTCGGCTAAACGATAATTTCCTCCCAAATGGTGATATTAAGCACATTAAGCACATCCCCTCAATATTTAATTGAATGCACACCACAACCAAATAGACGTCCAATAGTAGAGTCTATCGGTTTTAAAATGATTTTTGACGTCTTTGTCTCAATCAAAATATAATCTTTTTTATTGGTCTTTAGTGTCATGTGTTTGGGATAACCATTTGAAGGCAGTTATTCTTCCGAAGGATAGCTATAAAAGATGAAACATTCAGTCAAGTATTCATTAAAGCAGTCAGTGTTTAACTCAGACTATCGCTACACAAAGTTTTAGTTAACCTAATCATTGACCTCAACCCCATTCCCTCGTTTACCACAAACTTCAGTTCCTTTGCTATTCATTGACTTCATATAAACTAAATAATGAAAGTTTTTCTCAACGAAATCAAAACCAAAAGTGATTTCAACTTTAAATTCGTGACTATTATTACGAATAAGAGATTCATTATTATTCTTTGAATACAATTTACAAACAAATCTATATTCGTATAATTTTATAAATTTATAATATATTTATAAATTATTGACGCATTCATTGATGTGTCGTTTGCTTTGAAAGTCAAGAATTTATTTGATTTTTACAAATATTTTCAGCAAAAAAACAGATATACTTTTCATTTCTTTTAGTTATAAATTGAATTTGGGTCACAATTGGGTCACTATTGGGTCACAATTGGGTCACAAAATATTCAAAACAATATTTGACTTAACATTCTTTTAATAGATTTGAAAATTTAAAGGTTTTATCGATTGTTTGAAACACTTTATAAAAGAAATTTTATGATTAAAGATTAGATATACTTTCGTTGAATATTAATATTAACGATACGTTAAACAAAAGTCAAGAATCACTAAAATATAAGTGAATCCCAAGAATTGAACAAAAATTATTATCAAGCACAATTTTAAATTAAAATACTAACTCAGGACATTGTGTGTACACAAAAATAAAAGAAAGACTTAGAAATAGTTACTACTGTAATACTGTATTACATTGAGTCACAATAATTAAATAATGGGATTAGAGAATCGGAAAAGGAGGTACAAAAGGAACTAGCGATATGTTTATAATAATAGCGGAATTACTTAAATTTATAATTAAAAAATGAACAAGAACGATATTCTTGGAGTGATCACAATTAATACAAACAATTACTGATTGCGTGTCCGACAGTTTCGGTAATTACTTATTGCCTTCTTTTTTAATTATAACAAAACATAATTACCAAAACTTTAATAATATTAAATTTATAAATATTTTTTCCTATAATTAGATTTTGTCAAAACAGTGAACGTCAAAGCATTTACATTTGGTTTAACGATAAACTCATACTTTTGATAACTTATTAAAAATAGATTTAGTATTAATTATTTAGATTTTAATGTCATTAAAAATATATATAAATTATTAAAAATTGAATCAATACTTTGAAGCAAAAATATCAAAATTTTAACTTTTATTTCGTTTATATATAGATAAAGGTTTCGACAAATATTAATATATTTTAAACTCAATTTATAATAGAATGAAAATTTGAGAAAATAGTTTATCAATGGATTATCAAAAACGCGGAAACTATTGATTCCTCTGAGACCTAAACTTTTGTAAAATCCTTCTCTGAGAGGGCTTTGAGTTCATAAAATTATTTATAATTTGTTTTATAAGAAAAGTTCTCTAAAACAACTTTTTTTTAGTAATTTTGGTGTTTTTTTCTGTCAAATGCTTAGTTTGAATGTATTTATTACACAAAAATTGTTTTCATATCTAAGAATTTTTATCAAAATTATGTTTTTGTCGATTTCATGGCTCAGATTGAAGTTTGTGTTAATATTTGAGTTCGCAATAAGTAATATATTGTGATTTTAATTATGATTTGGAAAGTTTTGGCAACTTTTATAAATATATCACATCTTATAATAATATACAGTTAATTCTCGATATAAGACAATAATTAATTCATCGAAATTTCTTAGCTTCAAGAAATATCATGAAATCAAGAAATAAAAAATATTTTATTTAATACCATTTAGCCATCTCTGCTTATATGGTATAAAAGTTATTTTATAAAAACCTCTCCTTCAACTGTAGATGTGGTTTTCTATCATTACTTTCATAATTAAATTGATTAATGATTCAGTTTATACATTATTTTAATAATTTTATATTTAAAAATTAATGGAAATTTGTTTTTATTTTAATACAATTTTTATAACTTGAATTTTTTCTGAGTATTTCATTCAAATTACAATGTCTTGAATATAAATTGACTCAAGTTGAATTTTGGTTTATATCAAAGGTTTAAATAGAGACCCTTTTTTGACCTTAACATTTAAATAGAGTCCCATAGAAATGACTGGTGAAGAAAAGTCTGTTTAAATCAAAATTGGTTTTTATGCCATCGGCTTATATCTAGATTTGACTGTATTTCTAAATGAATTATTCCAAACGTAACATAATTTTGTTTCTAACGATAATAAATGTAAATCTATTATATTTGAGAATTTGATTTAATCTGATTTTGAATTACATGTTTTGAATCGAAAACATTTTTGTTTAACAATTTAAGTCTTTTTTAATGTCTTTCCATATGACTCGGAGTTAGACTCTCATCAGACTCTCATACAAAAATAGCAACCAAGGTTACTTTATTGCATTTAGTAATGAAAATTTATCATGTAACCTTATATAAACAAAAAAATCATATTTAATATTAATTTGAAAATTAATAGAAGTAATAAAAGTAATAATAATATTCTGTTATTAAATGAAGTGAGACATCAATAAAGTCTAAAACATTAATGTATTCAAATTTAAATAAATGGATATTTGAAAGTTGCAGGGTTATATTCAATTTTGACCTCTCAAATAGTTCAAAACATTTATTATACGTAATTGCTTTATATACTATACAAAAATGCTTTAAATTAAGTAAATCCAACTGGAAAATCCTGGTATGTTTTTCATAATATTGTTAGGGTTTGAATTCTTGCCCTGTCATAAGCAAAATTATTTAAACATAAAATTATTAAAATGTATATATAAATATCATTAAAATAAACAATTTTATCCAAGGCCCATTTTGATATGATTTAAAATAAAGACGCTAGAGTACTTCGAATTTTAAGAAAAAATTTTAACAAATCAATAATACATATATCGATTCCTACTAAATTCAGCATGCTGATTACGAATATGAAACTAAAATTCTTTGTGGAATGTATTTATGAATTTATCGATGAAAAATATTGATTTGTTTACTTTTTTCTTAAAATTTGAAGCCCTCTAGCGCCATCATCTTAAATCATATCAAAATGAGACTTGGATAAAATTGTATATATTAATGATAATAATGTATTAATTTTTATAATTTTATGTTTAAATAATTTTGCTTATTACAGGGCAGGGATTCCAAACCTAACAATATAATGAAAAACATACCAGGATTTTCCAGTTGGCTTTACTTACTTTATACTGTTAGGGTCGGAATCTAAGCAATCCTGGATTAAATAATCAAACAAAATTTGTTTAATATTATTATAAAATAAGATTATAAATTTTTTTAAATACATCTCGATTTTCAGTAAACAACATAGTCATTTACATAATTAAATCCATTAATTTTATACTTTTTTATAATTATAAATTCTATAACAGGGCACGAATTCCGATCGTAACAGTATAAAGCAAAACATACATTCATTTTAAAATTGCGCAAACTTAATTTAGTTAAATCTTTACACAACTCAATCTTTAAATTGAAGTAACGATAAGAGATTACTAATGAGTGAATTCATTTAACACTTCACTCAATGTTTTACTCATTTGAGAGTCAGTTCATTGAAACACAAAATTTTGTTATTGAAGTCGAAAATCTCTTTAGAATATAATTGAAAGTATCAATGGGTTAGACACCATGAGCTGAGTGGCGCAGTGGTTAAAGGTGTCATTCTTATGAGCTCATAGGCGTGTGTTCGGACCCGGGACGGGGCGCACTTTATTCAGCTACAGATGCATCATATGATTCAGCAGCTGCT